>VYXB01001096.1:191006-224421 GCA_013397135.1 Pachyramphus minor
GCCCCGGGGGAGCCGCGAGGGGCGGGGCGGTGGCAGCTGCTCTCGGCGCTTCCCGCCTGCTTCGTCCCGGGAACGGGGCTGGAAGTGCTGAGAGGTTGGCTGAGTCACCGGTGGCTCCTGGTACCTTCTCTGTGAGCGGGGCGGCCGCAGGACCCGCTGTTTCCTGACTGCGCTGCCCTCGTGGCATAGCGAGGTCGGAAGGATGGTTATCCCGTCCCTCAGCCCCCAGGGCTGCCGGAGTGGTGCCTGGGGTCAGCCCCGTCTTCCCACAGGCTGCGCGCGGAGTCTGGGAGTTGAAACAGTAATAAAGGTGCCAGCGGGAAAGGCGAAGGCGCAGCAATGAGGACATAACTATGTGGCAGGACAGCCACGCAGCATTAGCGTTGCTTTGAGGAATATCGGACACAAAGACGGCAGGGACCCTTTCACCACAGAGCTCTTCCCGAGCCCTGCTCTCATCAGGAGCACGACTGCATACAGCAGTCATAAAACTACAGAATATCCTGAGCTGGAAGAGACCCACAAAGCCCCCAAAGTCCAACTCCTGGCAGGACAGCCCCAAGAGCCACACCACGTGCCTGAGAGTGTTGTCCAAATGCTTTTTGAACTCTGTCAGGCTTTGTGTTGTGACCACTTCCCTAGGGAGCCTGTTTCAGTGCCTGACAACCCACTGGGGAAAGAACCTTTTCCTATTATCCAACCTAAACCTCCCCTGATACAGCTTCCCTCGGGTCTTGACACTGATCACCACAGAGACATCAGTGCCTGCCCCTCCTCTTCCCCTGGTGAGGAAGCTGTGAACTGCAGTGAGGTGTCCCCTCAGTCTCCTCCAAGCTGAACAGAGCAAGTGGTCTCAGCCACGCCTTGAATGTTTTCCCTTCTAGATTCTTCACAATCTTGACCACCCTCCTTTGGACGCTTTCTAATAGCATTATATCCTTCTTACATTGTGTCACCCAAAACTGCACACAAGTGCTCAAGGAGAAGCCGCACCAGCACAGAGTAGAGCCGGACAATCACCTCCCTCAGCTGGCCAGAGATGCTGTGCTAGATGCAACTCAGGACACCTTTTGGCTGCCAGGGCACACAGTCACTAAGGAGCACCAGTGACAGCTGCGGAAAGGTCCCACCACAGATTAGAGTTGTGCTCACATAGTTTCCAGCTGCACTCACAATTAAACAGACTATCGGTTCATCAGGGGACTTTCTTATGCTTTTCTCGGTGCACATCAGTCGCAACAGAAACAACTCACTCCCAGAGACGGATGGAAAGGGCAAAGGATTCATTTTGCTGACACAGAGGAATAAAGCAATAAGTTTTATCTGGACATCACAACATAGTATCACTCAGACAAAATGAGTGATGTGGCCAATCCTTGGCAGTGGAAACAAGCAAAGCTGAAATCACATCAGCTGAAGCTGTGGCCCAATATAGACACAGTGAGTAAGGGGAGGGCATGAAGTCTCAAAAAAACTCCAGCTGGTTTAGGTTAGACATTTTCAGGGTTAAAATGTCCCTCTCTTTTATCAAATGCAATCATTCTGAGTATTTCAGGCCTTCTAGTACAAGACCTACACTTTCATTCTAAAAGTCTCAGTCGGTACAATATAATTTTCTTTCATTTTGTACAGTGGAGCAATGTTTTACAGAACATTTCATGGGTGTTTACAACCCATATCTTTAAGCTAAACTAAAAATCTAAGCTATAAAATCCCAAGAAAAGATGTTAAACATTGCAAGAAGAAGACCACATTATGACAAAAACCCCACACTCTATGGTTTTTGAAACACCTAACAGAAAACTGAGTGCAGAAAAACTTGCATAACACCTACTTTTTTTTTTATTGGAGCAAATAACAAAAAAAAATATCAAGGCCTGAGGATTGTTTCTGCTGCATTACACTGCTGATAGAGAGAAGAATGTCTTTGATGTTCCTTTTAATTTACTAAAACCAGAACCCACTAGGATACCATTTTTTTTTTCTAGTTATGAATCCCTGAAAACAGCTCAGCTCAAAAGAGCACTCTAGCCTTTTTTTATGATTACCTACCCACCATTTGTGGATACATGCCGCGTCAGATGCTTCCTTGCTGCCATCTCCCTCAGTTTCTCTCGTCCTTCCCAACCTCTTCTGCAGATCTGCAGAAGAGAATAGCCACCAAAAGCTTAAACCCCTCCACGTTACTCCAATATGCCTTCATTGTAAGCATCAGTGTGCGTGTAGTATGTTTGGCTTTGGAGTGTGCAGGCACATACTCTTTCTGTTTTCAATAAGCTAGCCCTCAGAAGTATTTACCAAAAGAACAGGAATCCATCCCTGCTTCAGATTCAGTGGGAGCTTTGGCAGTTAAGACCCTTGAAATACTTAATTGCAAAACATATTTCAGACCCTATAATCTTCACTGAAAGATACCACGTTTCATCATCCTAACAGTGCCTTCAGTAACAGAGCAGGTAAGGCTGCCTGTAGTACATTTCAGTTTGTGTGTAGATAATTTCTTTCAACAAGATCCAAAGGTAACTTCCCAGACTTAAGTGTGAGACAACTTCTCTCACATTTCTGAGATGTTATCCATAATGAAATACACCGTAACTGCTAACTCATTCACTGTCTCAGCTAACACGATTTCCTGCTCCAGTTCCCAGAGTTCAGTTCACAAAAATAATCGTGTCTTGTGTTTGGGTTCTTGTTCCCAAGTTTCTGTGTCTTTTGAGACCAAACTGGTATTTATGTTACTTCCCCACTTCCAGGGCCAATTTAAGAACTGTCACATTCGATCACATACTCTCTATTCCCCTGCAATTTCACACGTTCTACCAGACACCTCTAAATTAAAGTTCCGTTGTTAAATAACGGCTGGCATTGAAAGAGGAGCTACGAGGCAGCTACCTGTTATGCTATAGTTCACTCTCTGCTTTGGTCTGTTGTCTTCCAGAAGGTGTGAAAGAATTTCCCTGATCTCATATGATCCTCTGTCCTGCTTAGCCTCCTGTTTCACTGGAGCCATACTTCAGGGCAATGCTTTTGCAGTTGTGGCTCCTACTCCTATTACTAATTACATTAGCTTTTGTATGTTTGTACTGTTGTTTAGGTTCTTTGATTTTATTTTTTTTTTCCAGTCCTTCTAGTCCCTGTTTTTCCTGGAAAGCTGCATGGTTTATGTCAACCTGACTGACATTTACTTCATCCATTTGTCTTGAACCAGGGTAGGAGTTATCCATATGAATTATCTTTGTGGTAGCTGACTCCCACCAATTTAAGACCCACTACAGGGTTTTTCTCCATCTTCCCTTTATGTAGCCTTCAGCTCTTTCTTCAGTGTACTTCTCATTTACAAGACAGTCCTGTTTTTCTCCGGACAGCAGGAATTGTAATAAAGGACATGTTCTTTTGGTTACAGCTTCGAGCCTGTACTTCTGTTTGTGCATTCCTCGGGGCTTCTTCAGGCTGTGTCAATGCATCCTCACCACCTCTTCTCTCTCTCTGTTCCTTTTCACCTATTACAGATGTAGATAAAAGGTGCTACAGAATAACCAGCAAGAACTTCCCACACATACCCCTTGGTCAGATGACATGCTGGGATTTGTGGTGGAGGTGGTGTTCTTCCTTTCCCTTTGGAACAGCAAAAAAACCCCAAACACCTTACATGCTTCAAGCAAATATCTTAAGAATGACCATCAATTATATCAATATAAACAAAATAAAACAAACAAAACCCCAAAGATCTATAGAAATCTTCAAATTCCACTAAAACAAATTTCTGAAAAACTGTAACAGATTTTGCTAGGACATGAATACAGGCCGGAAATCCTGGAATCTTGCAAACTCATAAAGTGAAACTAGCTATAATTTTAACTAAGTTTTACTCTGCAGCTTGCAGAAGAATTAATTACAAGAAGTAACTGATTTGAAGGGTGAGAAATTCTCTTCCCTATGATATCCTGCTGTGATCCATGGTACCATGGAGTAAGATATGAGACATCCTGCTTAAGGGGAGAGTAGGAGTAATCTTTTCTAACAGTGTGGCTTGCAAGGGTTATTTACTTACTGCTGAATGACTTCCCATTGCACATACACCAGGAAGCTTTTGACATTACTGTGCTTTCCACTACAGCGACGGCTACTCTGATTTATTACTGGGTCAAGGCTGAGGATGCAAGAAAAAAATCAAAGGCTTTGCAAAGTATGATTAGATTGATGATGACAGGTTTCACCTGGAAACTGAGAGTTTGCTTTGTGAAGGATGCAAGGGGGGTTGGGGGGGAAACCCACACAACACTGTAGATAGGAACCTCCCAAGTGAGCACACACAGGGGCATTTGGAAGCTGAAACCTCAGCAGTGAAAACCTGCCCCCACACTGCAATGACAGAAACAAGAGCGTCCTCAGAAGGCTCTTTGGGGAAGTGCTCACTTCTTCTAGTTGCCCAGGTTTTTCCTGAAAAAAAGGTGAGAAATTAGACCCTCTTGCCAACCTCGATGTACTTTCCAATCACCTTAATTTGTGGCAAATGTAATACCCAAATCCAGAAACACAATTCTCAAAATTGCACATCAGAACCTTCGTTCAGAGACAATGGAGTGCATCAGAAACCATCAACATTATTTCCAGTGGATCCAGACAACTGCTCAGTCATTTAACTTTCAGTTATTACTAGTTTGGGACTCACTGACCAGAAATACTGCTAACATATTTTCCTTCTGTGAACAATATTTGTGCTAAAAAACAGCAGGGTTTTTTTTTTCCTCCTGCTCTTTTGCTGCTGCTGAAATTTGTGAAGAAATAGATTTTTGTCAATGTTTCCAATTGACTGAACTACCCCTCGAGAAAAATATTTGAGGACAGTATTCTAGCCTGGCTTTGTGAAGACCTTCAGACAATTTGTTGGGCTATTCCCAGTGCTCTCAGATGACTAGTTTTCTTACCAACACTTGTGTCTAAGGGAGCAGAGAGTGCTTTTTCTCGTTCATGTTTTTCTTATACTTTCTGCAAAGTTGTGTGTTATGGAAAGTCTCACAGTATGCAACATAAAAAAGTCACAAACCATTTACAGAACAATACAGCTCAGTCTTATTGTGCTCTTCTGTTCTATTTCTGAACTCTCATACTTTGCTTGATGCAAACCTGTGCTCCAGGTTACTTCTGTGGATTTATGTTTAACTAGCTGATGAAGTACAGTAGCAACAGCTGCAGGCACCAGAAGCCAGTATGGAAACCGACTGGTTTTGTTCCAGAAAGTCAAAGGAAGGTACTAGAAAGTATGTTTTCTAGGTTAAAAAGTGAAAGGGAATAAACCTCCAAACTTCATTAGGGGGTTTTAAGCTACACAATTTTTTGTATTTGTGTAGCTTAACAAGATACTCCTGTATGGTCCCATGCTGCAACTGTTGTAACAGAAGCAATACTGGCAACTGGCACCAGAAATGCCCATACAAATACCAGATTGTCCCTATGCAAAAAGGCAAGAGAAGCATGTATGCTGTGTTTTCAATCCTGAGCTTCTAAGTTGGAAAAATATATGAATATACAAAGGCAACTCTGAGAAATTGTCTAGTTCTATTTTCCACTACAGATTTCATTGAAGACTTCCCAAGTGCATATCTGTTTTGCTGAAAGGCTTGTCATCTCCTTGCAAATATCTCGGGCTGTCTATTTAATCAAGTTCCTGGACCTTTGGCTTCGAATCTGCAACAAATGTCTCTGATGTACAGCTTCATACTCCTCCTCCTCAGAATGGTTACTCTGATTGCCACCTCTGGCTCCCTCACTTTCACAACCTGCCAAAACCTTTTACCTCAAATTCCTGTCTCTTCAGTTCTTCTGAGGCAATGTTAGAATAAATGGGCTTAGTGTTCCTCCAGTAAAGAGCTGTATAGATCTCTGAACTGTTGGTCTCTTTTCCTTCATGTCTGCAAACAACCTTGACATTAAGCATCCCATTTTGTTCATAATCTATCATTTTATAACACAGACATACCATATTCAGAAATTATTGCCCCACAGATACATTTTGCTCTCTCAAACTATTCTTCATTCTTATTCACTGAGCAACCAAAAATAATTCTATCTCCAGTTAGCTAACTTACCATGTTAAAAATAATACTATAATAATGCCATAGCACTGTTCATAACAACAATTAGATTCTTTCTCTTTGTTATGGAATGAGACACACGAAGAAAGAGCAAGCCAGGTCTTGTTTGTGTAGTTTTGGAACTTAAGAAAAGTAATTTTCAAGTACAGCGAATTTACTATAAAATATCCTTGGTAATCTCATTTTAAACAGAGTGTTTGCTGAATAGGTCACTTACACATACATCTGTTAAACTCCTCCCACAAAACAGAATCAACAAACCTTCCTGCCACTCTATGCAATGTCAATGAATACTTCCAAAAAATACCCAGACCTTGCAAAATCTTCCCCCACATCTGTTTCTAGTCATCACTTCATAATTCAGGGTACATCTCCCATCCCATTCTGGAAACCATTTGGACTTCATATAAAAAGATAAGGCTGCCTCCTGTCTGGCCCAGATATAGTCTATACCAAAAATTACTCAAATGCTCTCCTAATTTATATAATGAACAAGGCAGATCAGTAAGTTTTGCCAGTCAAGGATCAGTGTTTTTTGGAAAGTAAGATCAATCAGGAGATGCTTTGCTAGATTTAACAGGAACAGCTGGAAGGTACACTTTCAAAACCTTGTCCATGACATTCCCCTCTAGTGAGCTTTTGCTCCTGCTGACAGATGCTTGTAGCTTGATCTTCCTGAGAGAAATGCTTTAACAGCCCTTTTCCCTTCCCTCAAATCTACTTTGGTTTCCTACTGCTAATGGTTTCTGGTGCCTCTAGAAGTTACAACCCTAGGCTCCCTCCCATTCAATAGCTGTCACAAAATACCTACACTTCTGTTCTTTACTCTTTTTTCTGCATTCACATTCATCTTCCTGCAGTCTTCCTGCCTTTATGTCACCCTAAAGACCTCTTCTCCCCGTGTTGCTTCCCCGTCTTTCAGTGAAATGTCACCATCCAAACCTTTGGAAAGCAAGAAACTTACTTTATGTTACTATACTTGAGGCCCAAATTCCATGATTCCTAAACCATGTTTCACACTATTTGCTTCAGCCAGCATTGTCCCCCACCAAAGACCCTCATCTAGCATTGAACACTGCAGTCAGAGGGGTGTGCAACTCCTTGTTACTTTCATTACTTTTCCTCTTTTCCAAAAGTAGAGCTTACAAACCCTGCCTGCAAACCAGGACCCCTTTGTATCAAATTCAAGAGACACAGAGCAAAGTGAGCCAGAAAATATGGTCCTTGCCTCTGTCTATTGAACAGCCAGAGTACAAATCCCGCTTTTGGAGCTGGCTCATTCAGCTTTGCCTCAGGGATGTTTGCACCATGGTGTGTCACAGTGCAGCTGTGCCCTAAGTAAACTTTAAAAAACCATTGTACACACTTGTGACAGGCAGACATAACAGAGAGGCATAAAACCCTTGAAAAGCCTTAATCATCAAGAAGAAGAAGAGCTTGTTAAGGACAACGTTTGAAAGAGAAATAATTTAATCCAAAAAAAAAGGCAAACCTGAGTCAGAACCTTCGGATAAAATTTCTGGCAGTGAGATACACCAGCATGGAAATCACCCTCCAAGAACAGCGACAAAACCCTTGGAATTTTAAGGCTTATGTAGATGGCACAGAGCAGAGTCCGGGGAAAAACATTAGATGCCATGAAAGACTTACTCTGCTGCTAAATTCAGTGACAGAGAAATGAGCTGAAAGCTCTGGTGTTACTAAGGTACCTCTTACTCACAGCTCAGCTGTCTTTTACGTTTAACATTCATTACAGGTTGCTGATGTGGTGTTTTCTTCTGTACTCTGATACGGATTTTAAGCTGAAAAACACTGGGAACAAGATTGAATTACTGACACAGATACATTAATTGGCTATTTGATATTGTCAGATTTCATCACAGAAATCATTAAAATTATTTCCCTTTCTTCAAAAATGGGAGGGAAGACACAGGCAAATGTGAAATTGCCTCTGAACACCACAGAAGCATTGGTGACATGGGCATTCGCCGCAGCAGCCCAGTGAGTCATGTGGCTGGCACACGCTCCTGAGCAGTCAAGTCTTCAATAAAGATAAAAGCATCACTAAGTGCAGTCTTCCTTCTCAGGTGCCACAGCAGCAGGCATTACCCAGACTGAGGTCAAAGCACTAGAATAATCAGCCTGAGTCCATGGTGGGACAGTATTTGTCTGCTGTGATGACTTTCCTGGAGTGGAGCTGCATTGCCAAAAGCCGCCTCTAAAACTGACCTCTGAAAATGTTCTTTCTAAATACTGAGGTTGAGTCCCAGCAGTTAATGCAGGGCAAAAAGTAAAGACCAAAAAGTTAAGACAAAGGAGGATTTAGGACACCTTTCCTGATAACTTTTCTGCTGAGCCAGGGGAAAAGCCACAGGGTAGAGTAATCTTGTCCCATGGAAGAAGTTAAAAAGCCACGAGCTGCAGCTGCTGCTGACATTTGGTCAGGAGAGCTACTGGAGCGAGCAGCTGCAATTTGAGACGAAACTCTTTCCTTCTCCAGTTCTTTTCAGTCATATTTTATGCAACGTTAAATGAAGGTCAGATAAAGGACACGTTAGTAGTGTCCTTGCCAGTGAAAACCACAAGTTCACTGTTAAATTATGTTTATTTACCTAGTGTTTGATAAAAAGAGTTTCCCTTTGAAAGTCCATTTGAGGAACCTGTGAGGCTGAAAACAATATTTGGACGCAGCTCTGAAGAGCTAATGGAAGTTCTCTGTGCTCTGTTTGAAACCAGTTGGGGTTCCCTTTTAGCACATTACGTGAATGTATACACTGGGAATATTTTTCTTTGTTTTATGTTATTGCAATCTGCAAAACTTACACTAATAGCCCAATTTCATGCAATTATCTGAATGCAAAACATTGTTTAGTTGAATTCCCATAACCTGATCCTACTAGTTCCCTTGGCTGTCTTACTTTCAGTTATGAACCAAGGTCTGCACATCAGATGAAATACTGCTATTGTAAAAATGGATCCTTGCTTTAGAAGTTATTTTCAGTGGTTTTCTGCCATACAGGCTATTTTCATTGTCTGCAACCAAAGGCACTTTAAGGAAATCTGATTTTAACATCACAGGCCTGCAATACATATACTTTAGCTAGAGTGGTTTGTTGTGTTTTTGTGGTAATGACCCAGTGATGTCTGCACCATAATTGTACCTCTAAATGTCTCTTGAGCTGCACATATAGGGCAAAGTGTGGATTTATGAATACACAGGGGAAGGGGGAGAAAAGAGGAAGGCCATACAGAGAATTACATCCTTTTTTCTTTACGTATATAACACAGCTAACGCAGTTTTGGAAGGCAGGCAATGGATGATGTTAACACTACATTAACGCCTACTTGGTGTTCAAATCTGAGTATTCAGATATCATAAGGCTGGCTAAGGGATGTCTGGTTTAGTATTTGCTTCTCCCTTTTGGGGCCCTTTACAGTTCATATCCTCAAGTTTTACTGCACAACTTAAGAAAAAAAATTGAGCTTTTTTTCTTTTTATGTGAAGCCCAAGCTTTTATTAAATCACATGACTCCAGGATCTAAGACTTCAAGAAAAATACCGAAGAAGCTGAGATTTATAAGAGTCAGGGACAATGTCCTACGTTCCTGAAATCAAGTTAAAGAATTAACCCAGCCAAGTGAACTGCCTTTCTGGAAGGAAAATGTACTTCTTGAAAAATGTGGATAACGTCATACTGTGGAGTACACTTCCTTAAAGCTTTGGAAGGTTTGACTTCTGCTCTACTACATCGCTTTCTTCCTGTTCCTCTGAAATACCTATCCTGCATTTCCTCATTTGTGCTCAATTTACTGTATCCTTGATTGATTACAGACCTCTCCTTTTGGATAGGAGGAAACCATTCTTATATCCACTTTGGAGAGAACTTGCATTCCTTGACTCAACCAGGACAGACATAATAGATCCTTTTCAACTGAAGTTACATGCATATATTTCTTTGAAACTCAGTCTCTAAGCTCCATTCCTTTGTTGTGAATGTAAAGAAATAATATTAATTTCATTATAAGGTAGGACAGACATCAGCCTCTGGCCTTGCCTGACTCTCTCCTTTGTCTGTAGAGGAAGGCTTGAATAACTAAGGCTTTTCTTGTGGATCAATAATGTTGCATGAAATCATTCTCAGCCTTGATGTCACATTTTGGATACCCATAAATCAAAATAGTAAAATTGAATTCCTTTTTCATTTTCACTGCCTTAAATAGCTTCCATCTTTTTTTGCCCTATAGAAACAGTTCCTCTCCAGGCAGTGAAATTTCTGTTCCTTATAAAAGCTACACATTTATCTGACATAATTATTCAGGTCTCCAAATGACCTTCATCAAAGAAGAGAAACTAGAGACATATTCTTGTTATTAAAGGGTGAAAAATAAGCAGAGAAGGAGAGGAAAAAACCAAGTAAGATTTTAAAAGGAGAATTAGAAAGAAAAAACACTGCTTTTACCTTTGCATTTCATCTTTTATGCACTAATTACAAAGTCATACACATAGATAAAGACATCTAGATACCCATTACTAATTATCTTTAAGGAATACTTCACATAGTAAGGCAGGATTCTCCCATCTTACTTTGGCTGGCATGCTCTATATTAGCCCTTTCTCACTGAACCTGCAAACACAGCCATTGTGGCACTTTACTTACACACTATTTTATTTGTGAAATTACCGTTAGCCCAGAAGAATGTCTTGGGGAAAACAAATTTCATTTTGTGCTCTATGCCAGCCACCTCCACCACAGATGCCAAAGAATAAAAAAAATATAGATTGGCTCTCTAAGGATCCTTTTATTTTCTTCATCTGCTTTCCTAGAACTGCCACAGTCACATGCTCCTTGCAGAGCATCAGACAGACACATGTTACATCTCCACTCCCTTGCACAGTGAATCATTCACAAAGCTGATTTTCTATCATTAAGCCATCTGAGAAGTAACTGAATGTGATGCAGGCTTCAGCAATTATTTACCATCATGAACAGACAGAAATAAGTGGACTGGCTGCCTTGGTGCTGCAATACTTCATCCCCACATAACTGTCTGGAAATTCTGCTGCCCCGAGTCTCTGGTTTCTAGTGAATGTGTAGTAATGCCCCAGCCTCTTGCTCAGGGATGCCTTTCACAGGCATGGAACTGTGTAATAGACTTTCCAGCATTTACCTGTTACATGCATTGCTGGCACAGAAGTTTGTGTTAGAACTGGCAAGGTTATTAATTACTAGTCTGATTTAACCTTGCTCTGTCTTTTAGACCTTTGCAATACTCATTTATATATATACACACACGTATACATATGTGCATATATACACACCCATGCATTAATATATATATACATGCATACATACTTCTATAAATATACAAGCATTTGATGCTCTATTTTTGGAGCAGAAATCAATACTAGCTGCCCAGTGCCAAGTGGCTCCCCAGAATGCATGGCTGTGAAATTCTGCAGTAATAAACACCTGTACATGGGACACAGAGAAAGAAAAAGGTTCAAATGAAGGCACCTTTCTGCTTCCCACTTGCAAAGTGCTGTGTAAACAGAAAATTGGAAGACATCAAAATCCACATTCTTAGAGCTTCTTGTGCATCGCATATTGTATTTCATTATACATTTTTCAAAAGGCTCCACCTACTCTTTGAGACTAGAAATCTTTTAATAGCATGAAGTTAGTCAATCTTTCTTTCATTAATATTCATATATATGTCCTAGTTCTTATATTTAAATCCACTAATGAAGATTCACTGCTGCTGCAGCCGAACGCTGTGCAGGACTGGGACCCTTTTGTGCTGGCAGCCCCTGTGCAGCACTGAACTATGTGGTGGGCAAACAGCATTCAACATCATTAAACAGCAACCACTTCACCTGCTTTCTGCTCCCTTAGCCCTTCTGCTAATTCCTTGGACATCTTCAGCGCAGTCTCAATTGAGGGGGATTATGTTTCCATTGCAGTGATGTGAGAGATAGGCAGAGGCTTATAATGTCCCTGTCCTCTGTGTTGCAAAAAACATTTTTTAATAACATTTGCCTGGTTATTCAATCTTCTCATCTTTTGCAATGTAAAATGTTCCCCATTTTATGAAAGGGAGACAATAGTTCTTCTTTTCTTCCCAAGGATTTCTTACAACCATACAGCTTCTGGTTTCCATTTAGCACTAACTCGATCCCTTTATGCAGCACCACACTGTGATGTGTAAACTTAGCCTGGAACAGTCTGAAGGCAGAAGAGGCCATTATGATCATCTAGGATTTTTCTCAGGGATTCTTGCATGAGGCTCCACGGTTTCCGTTGCCAAGGAAACAATTATCAATCTTTTCCATCCCTCACCATCCTTATCCCTCCTTTCCATTTTGCTGTTTCTTGCTGCAATAAAAGAACCTTGTCAACTGTCCTAGTCCCAGCTCTTGCATGCTCACCTCCACCCCAAAGAAAGAATAGGAAAAGGTGGCAAGGAACCTTGGCTGGGAGTTCAATCTGAAGCTTACCTCTTACCCTCAGATTTTGTGCTGCAGGTAGAAAATGATCCTTTCAGCTGCAGATAGTTTATCAAATGCTCTATTGTTTGACCAACACAAGACATTATTTTTTGGATTACCCAGCAGTGCACCACTTGATACATTTTTGGTATCTTTCCTTTTACCACAGCCTTAGCTCCACTGCAGCCTCATGCAGAATTGCTTAAAAAAAAAAAAAAAAAGCACACTTTATTACAATGTGCAGCTGAAGGGCAAAAGCAATAATGAGGAAAAGAAGGGAAGATGCAAAGAGATGGGAAACTGTGTAGGAGGAAGATAGAAGGCAAAAACTCTGCATCAACTAGAGAATAAATTAGATGTAGTCAGAGCCAGAGATAAAATTTTGGAGTCTCAGGAGGCTAAACTTAGGTACCTTCAGGCAACTTACAGAATATCTGCATGGTCCCCTAAGGTCTAATCAGTCCTACCTGTAGAGTTCATAGCTTCTGACAGTTGCACTGATTTTATGCTATTAAATACAACTACAGGATAGAAGAGTGTCTCACCAATGTAATTTGAAAGGTACTCCCCTTGAATTCAGTGGAATTACATCAGTGCAATCGGTTCCTCAGTGTGCACAGGAGGAAGGATGAAAGCAGCAACTGCAGGAAGGGAAAGGAAAACCACATACTCACAAAAAGCTTATGGGCAGGAGGGCTGCCATTTGGCATGTTTTGATAATTCACTACTTAGGGCAATTGTCATGCTTTTATAAGTAGCCTAACAACAGCTTACATAAAGTAAAACAAAATTACAATGCAAACCTTTGGAATATCAAATAACCAAGAAAAAGTCAGATACATAGAAACTGAAACATTCCTCAGAGTATGCTTTTAGGGAGAGAGAGAAACAAGGTAGACCACATTAATAAGACAATTGTTGCTTATGGTCAGGGAGTGATGCTTCAGCCCTTCCTCTTCTGGACACTCATGTTCGGAGCTTGCTGAGGAGTTTTTTATTCTCTGTGTGTATGGAAACATAACAGGATGGTTCTGAGGATGGACTCAGGATGCATCTGAGGATGCCTGTGTACACAGAAGGTTCTGTGTCAAACATACACCACTGTGGAAATGCTCAGCATATATCCAATGGATCTGGCACCAGAGCCATTGTGCCTCTGATGGGACCTCTATGGACCAACCCCTCAGGATAGGGCCGTACCATTGCTCACTCTAAGCTGGGGAAACCTGGATGTTTTGGCCATTTGGGTCCATTTGCTTAAGGCATTGCACCGAAATGTAGCCCAGAAAGATGCACCGTAGCAAAATCCCTGAATTTTTTCCTGCAGAAATCGCTTGCCGATGGTTTAGGGTGGTTGTAACAGAAGTATCAAGAAAAAAAATCTGTGTGTGAAAAATGATGAAGAGGACAAGTTATTTTTATGAATGTCAACAGTATCTCAGTTTTCCTGTTGGCTATTTTCCTGTCAGGCTGTACAGAAGAATGTCAGAGAAAAGCAAATAGGAAGACAACAGTGACAATACAGCAATACTGTTTCAAATATCACAGAGCTATTACAGTAGTGTATTGGGGAATATACCTTCAGGCAGGCAAGTGTTAACTTCTCCTAAGTCCAGGGAGAATAAAGAAGACATTGAATTGCTGAAAACCACAGCTAGACAAAGAGGAATGGATGAACAGCAGTACTGAGATGAGTCAGAAAAAGCCAGTCTTTAAGAGAGAGCTGGCTTTGGCACTTGACCTCAAACAGGTGTGTTTTTGCTCTGTGGAAACTATTGAAACAAATGTGTTTTCTAGTAAAACTTATGCACAAATGCTCTCTCTTTGTTTCATCTCATGTTTCATCTGATTTTAAAAAAACAACAACAATAATTTTCTGTAAAGAAAAGATATTCTTGAGCCCCCTGGATCAGCTGCTGACCTGAAATATGTTGGGTCAGTGCAGTACAGAGCAGGCACTTCTGGCTTCTCTGTTTACATGTTGACTGCTGGATTCAACTACCCCGGAGAAGACTTATGTGGAGGGAAAGAAAATCCCTGGCTGGCAGTGACACGAGATGACTTAGTGTGCCAGCTGCCTCCCAAGCCTGTGCTTCCTCCCCTCGGCAGTGGTACACAAGTGTGAGAACTCATTATTCTTATACTAGAAAAGCAATTCCCTAACAACAAAACAAAACAAACAACAAAAAAACAACAACAATAAAAAACCACCACCACCAAAAAAAACCCCAAACAGGTAAACCTACTAAAGGTACTGTCACTTGAGCTCACTGTCTCTCCCACTGGGGTGTGCTGCATAGTTCCCAGGCAACCGCTCTCCTGCTGCTACCTGCTCCTGCCAGGCTGATGGCAGGGAAGAGAGTATCAGTTTGCAAAAAGAGAGTGATCCCACTCCACAGAGAAATTGCACAATCTTCCCTTATGGCAGACCTGAGCATATTAATCAAGGAAACAGCACCAGAAGGCAGAACCTGAAGGGTCTCTCTTCTGCTGCGTGCAGGGGCTTTGAACCAATCAACTGCTGTTCACACTATAGGACAGTGGGACTGTCCTTGGCAGTGGGATGCATGCAGCAGTATCTTCTCCACAGCCCTGGCTGGAGATATACTGGGGAGGAAAAGGCCCTCTGTTGCTTAGGAAGCTTAAGAGGGGGTCAGGGAGGGTTCTGATCATGGAGGTCTTCTGTCCTGGAGCTTGCCTTTGGTCTAAGACAGACCCTTTATACACTCAGGATCAAAAATAGCTCATTTCACTAAATCTCCTCTAAGATCTTGAATGTTTCAGACTCATCACCACCCACTGTGCCAAAACTTCCCCATCTACTCCCACTCACATCAGCTTTCCAAGACTAAGTAGCCCTTTGCTGTCAGACCACGCCTGATCACTCTGCGTGACTGCATCACTGTCTTCTGTCCTGCTACCCATGGCCAACCCCTGCTGTTAGCAAAAGTGATTTCATGTTCATTTAGATCATAGATTAAATTGTTACATCAATGGATTAAACAGCTTCCAGCATTGCCCTACTTGGCATGAGCCTCTCCCGGACTTCTTGCTGGCTCTTTGAGGTTTGTCATTGGGCCTCCTCTTGCTGCTGTTCACACAAGCTGTGTTGATATTGCACAGTGTTCATTTTTAGACCCAAAATGCAGGGCACTACTGACTCATACGCCCAACACAGTTTCTCATACGTTATTACTATGCAGTTATCTTTGTCAACCAAATACATAGTTTCATCAAAGCACAAAAATCAGCCTTGTTTGGCAAGTTTGCTAATAGTTACCATAAAATCGTTTCAGTGGCATTAATCATATTCTTTCACTTAGGTCTTCCTTGACTGAATTCCATATGAACCTCTCTTTATTTTCCCAGGAATTGAGCTAAGCCTAGACAGCCTCCAATTACTGGAGTCATTCCCTGGGGCAAAAATAATACTTTTGCCCTGTTCTTTGCCTTTAATGTGCCCATTTGCCTTTAATGATCCCATCTTGCTCTGACTGCCCCTGCCCTGCCTTTCTTCACAGAGTAGCATGTCCTTTTTTGCTCCTGGAGAGGCTTAGGGGATGGGTTTGAGGCTTCTTCCTCTACCTTGCAGAGCACTGGAGAACTACCGTGTGGATGAAACGCCAGGTTCTGGGAGGGCAGAGGGTAAAAGAGAGGGCTGTGGGGATCTGCATGCCCACAGTACCACCTCAATCCCCCACAATATGTTCATCTGTCCCAGAGGCAGCTCCCGGTCACAAGAGGGACCAAACTGCTCAAGAGCAGAGGGATGAGTGAGTAAGAGCAGAGCTGGAGAGTTCTCCTGCTCCTGCTCACACTTCTCCTAACCTTTGTCCAAAAGTTTTAACAGTACTGCCATGACTGATGACACCGTAATATCATCCTGCTGGTTGTTATCAGCAGCGAGGTTCAAATGATATCATTCCTCCTTACCTGCAGGCGTATTCCAAAGTCTGCTGGAGTCCTTTTATTAGCATCAATTAGCATGAGATCAGAGTTTATGATTGCATTTCCCTGGAGGTGTAAAAGCTGCTTGCACTCCTTCTCTTCTTTTTTTGGGATGCTCAGCCTGATCAGAGGGTCTCCTCTGCAGGAGAGCAGTAGCAGCTGCATTTGCATCTCCAGAGGAGTTACAGGGTTTTTTCCCACTCACCAGGCCCCTTTCACACAGCATGCAGTTGCAGAGTCACTGGTGTGGCTCCTTCCTACCAAGCCAGATTCTGTAATTGCAGGATTCACCAGAGAATTAAAATAGATTTTTCCCACAAGTCCTTAAAGAAATCAGTGCTTACTCAGCAGGAAACAGACTCGAGATCATATAGCTGTCCCACGGGGGTAACCTGTCATATAAGCCTGTATAAAGAGGATATGCCAGGCCACAGAGAGCTCAGGAGAAACACACACTGCACGTTGCAGAGGGTAGATGCAGCAGAGTCAGTTTCAGATGATGATTAGTGTATTCAGCAATGTATTTCAAGTGCCATTTGCTGGGAAAACCTATTAATAAATGGAGACAAAGACCATAATAAACTAAAGAGCAACTGCTTCACAGTAGAGAGAGTAAATACAGTGCCCTGGGCAAGGAAGCAAGATGGCTCAGTAACAGAGACCTTGGCACAGACCGGTTCAGATCATTGATAACTCTGCTTATCACAAAGAGAAAAATCAGGATGATGGAGAAAATAAAGAAAAGTGAGAGAGAGAAGGCAGTCAGAGTTTAGAATAAGTGTGTGCATTACCCTCTGATCCTGTCTGCCTATAGTTAGAGAGCAAAGAAGAACATACCTTATTAAAAATCTGTTGAAGAACCCAGATCCTTTCTCTGTAACCTTCATTTGTAGTGAAGTAAGGTCATATATGGTTCTGAAAAATTTTATAAAAGTTTTTATTAAACATCATAAGTAATAAAACATTATGAAAGCAACACAAGCATTGTTTCTAGTGTAAACTGCAGGTGGTTTACTTCTCAGAAAGTGCTTATCAGTTACACTTTTGCTGCAAAGCAGATCATTGGCTTCTCAAGTGTTTGCACATAGCTCAAAACTTGAAGGATTTCTTGGTGAAAAGCCTGTCTTCTTTGAAAATTCTGAAAGTGGTAATGAGAAAAAAAACCAAAACAGGCACCTTTCTCCACTCAGTTATTTTTTCTCATGGAGCTGAAACCAGGATGCTGTCTTTGCAGATGACGTGAAATATACTGGAGGAGAGAGGTAGGCAAAAAAATTACCAAGCAGTCCAAATAGCTCCTCGCCTTCCTCAGAAGTGATATTCTTCATCTTCATTTCTGTAGCCAGGAGCCTCTTGAGAGCAAAGGATTTAAGAAGCCAGAGACTCCCATTTTTAGTGAAAGGAATGGCAACTGAAATGGAAGAAAGGGACCCCGTGACCTTTTGCCATCCAGATTTTGCATTCAGGTAGTTCCACCATTTTGCTGTGAATCTCACAATCAATGGTTCCAGCACTAGATGTGTCAGAGCTGTTATTATTTGATATCCAGCTGAGGTATTATAATATCCTCTGCATGGGCACAGTGCTGTTCCCTGTGATCAAAAGCAAGCCCTGTGATCAAAGTTATGTGTTTGAGGATCTTTGGCTCCTTCTAGAGAAAAGCACCAGCGATATCCTTACTTGAGTGCTGAATGAATATTCTGCTCACTCTTGCTTTACTTTTAGTGCCACCTATTTTTTTGCCTGGAATCTGTGAGTACTTTTTTTTTGTAATTGATTGTATATTCTCTGAATTCTTCTGGTACTTCTGCTTCAAGGCATTTGAAGGCATCTCTCTCACAATGTTTCCCAGCTCTATTGAGTTCAGCTGGGATGGAGGTGCTTTTCTTCACAGCAGCCCATATAGCCCAGTGTTTAGGATTTGTGTCCAAAACAGTGCTGATAATACAGAACTGTTTTAGCTATGGCTGGGCAGTGCTTGCAGGGGGCCAAGGCCTTCCCTGTCCCTCCCTCTCTACCCTGAGCAAGAGGGCTGGGAGTGGGCAAGAGGCTGGGGTGGGACAGCTGACCCCGGCTGACCAAAAGGATGCTCCGTACCATAAAACGTCAACTTGGGCAATTAAAAACTGTGGGGAAGGGGGAAATTCCAAGGGTATTTGCTCAGAGACTGGCTAAGGTTCGCTCTGCTTGTAGGAGGTGGTGAGTAACCTTGCATCACTTGTGGGTTTTCTTCTTTGCTGTCTTAATCTCAACCCAGCTTTCTTTCACCCCGATGTTGTCGAGTATTTCGACCGCGCTCAGCAACGAACGCTGTCACCTAGCACCGACCCGCTTTGTTTCATACGGACGAATAGCAACTTGTAACAGCACGTTGGCCAAGACTAACTTTCCAGTGCCACCTGATTGCAGCTAAATAGCAGGAATAAGACAGGATTTTTAAATCCCTTCCCTTCCTGGTACCGGCGGCGCGCCCCGTTCCCTCACGCGTGCGGCGGAGCCGGGCCGGGCGGAGCGGCGGGAGGCCGCGCGCGCCCTCTGGCGGCAGGAGGGGCCCTCCGCCTCCTCAGGGCCCGGGGCCGGCCTGCAGGTCCCACTCTTAGCAGCACTTCATTCCTGCACCCCCGTGGATCTGCCTTGTACACGGCTCCACTTTGGAGACCGCTGCTCCACAGGCTGACTGGAAAAAAATCTGATGGCGAGAGGACCTGATCTTTTTTTTTTTTTTTTTTGGTGCATACCCTGAGCACAACCCCAGTCTTCTGTGCTTTGGTTAGAGCTGCAGAACCTCACAGCTTCTGAAATCCCCTCTTTCATACCGATTTTCTGCTCCTCTTCGACCTCTTGCCTGCTTCCCCCTCAGCTGTGTTTCATTTCCCCTCCTATCTGGTCTCAAAGCATTTCATCCCCTTTATTCACCTTTCCCAGTAATACCAGACCACAGAATCACACAGAATCACAGAATCAAGTAGGTTGGAAAAGGCCTCTGAGATCAAGTCCAACCTATGATGGAACACTACCATATCAACCAGATCATGGCTCCCAGAGCGCATCCAGGCTTTCCTTAAACACCTCCAGATATGGTGACTCCACCACCTCCTTGGGCATTCCATTCCAATGTATAATCAGCCTTCTGTGAAGAAATTCCTCCTAATGTCCAACTTAAACCTCTCCTGGTGCAGCTTGAGTCTACATCCTCTTGTCCTGTCGCTGGTTGCCTGGGAGAAGAGACTGACACCCACCTGGCTACAGCCTCCTCTTCAGGTTGTTGTAGAGATTGATAAAGTCACCCCTGAGCCTCCTCTTCTCCAGGCTAGACCCCAGCTCCCTCAGCTGCTCCTCATAATCTTGTCATGGGAGATAGATGTGCCCAGGCCTTGCCTCCCTGTAAATCATTCCTGGTATTATTTTAAAGGCTTCAAAAACCCAAACCTAGCATAATGGGATTTGCTTTTCCCATCACTCTTCACTACCCACCACTGCCACCTTGCAGGCTGCAGCCTCCTCTCTGTGCCTCTGGGGTCAACACCACATTGAGAGAAAATAAAGGGGTGAGAGGATAAGTGAGGAAACAGGATTGTGCAGGACAGCAGTAATTTTTTAAAAAAAGGGGGAGGAGGTATTTTGAACATGGGAAAGAAGGTATAAGGAAGGAGATGTGACCAGCACGTTGATACAGGGGAGAGCAGAGCTCTGACGTCTGCATCTCCACATCATAAAGAGCAGGGTACAGGACAGACATTCTGGCATATGCAGGTGAAGAATGGTTGAACCTCCATCAATGCCTCCTGTGGTCTCCTTCCAGGCCCACCTTTGTTATTCTTATGACTTCTATTCTGTAAACTCCTGAGGAGACCAGTTGCTGTCTGATGGAGAGAGAGAGAGAGATATTAAGCATATTTGAGTGTGAAAGAAACACCCTCAAGAAAAAACAAGTGAGCTTTTCTTGAGCAGCCCCGCAGCACCATGACAGAACTGTGACCAAAACCCTGGTCCATGGAGGTGGAATTCAGTAGCAGCCTCACTCTGTGGGTGCATGAATTCTTCTCTGCAATTTTCAGACTGTCCTTGAGTATCTTTTATTATATATTTTTATGTATATATATATATTTACTAAATATATTTTAAGAGAGTAAGTCCATTATGAGATAATAATGACCAGCCTAACACAAGAATAAAACATTTAAGACCATAAGCAACTTATCTGAAGGACTCAGGAATCACTTCTCAAGGGCTTATTATTTTAAACGATTCTCTTGCAGAAAAATGGTGTACAAGTGCCTATTCATTCCACAGATGCAGAGAGCTGGTGAACCAACTCAAGCCCTTCTCCAAAAGAAAATGATGCACTAAAAACGATGACAAGGGAAGTAAAGTTTTGCTTAGTTGTTATGACCAACTTCTTTGGACCACCATAGTGTCTATTCATGACATATACTTTCAGTACCTGGTTTATCTCAAAAACACTACACCTGTAATCCTGGGCAATGAAGTCTGCACTTCTTGTGTCCAACATGAAACTTATCTCCACTTAAGTAAAATGAGGTGAAAAGAGAAGTTCTACCTGACAAGAAGAATTTAATGGCATAAGTGATAAAGTCATGTGTAATAGCTAGAGAGGATGGAAATTTTTGACACAGGGTCCAGTCACAGTATTGTGAATTACAGTAAGTTCTTCTTTTTAACTGTACTTCTCCTCTTATTCTCCCTTTTCCCCATGACATTACTACAAGTTTTAATTTACTTTTTAAGAAGCTTGAAATACAAAAAAAGGGGGAAAAGTGGTTTTGGTTTTTTTTATTTAATGAGTTCACACACCAGAGGCAATATGCTGTGCAAGTACAAATGGGAAGTGTTCCAGGTGCCTCCTGTGCCGGGAAACCACGTGTTTGGATGTGTCCGGAAAAGCCTGTACACAAATGCAGCCCGGAGTTAAGTGTACTTAAGCTACCTGGTGTGCCTTACCCATTGGAACTTCTTACAGTGTTAACACAGGTGGTGAGTCCCCATGGGATGGAGTGCTGCTCCCTGGCTTGTGCTGGGTTCCCAGGGTTGGCAGCGCTGCCTGGAGAAGCCTGCTCTTGTCCCAGCCTGCTGCTTTGACAAATGGTTTTTAGTGTGGCTCTGGATCCGCGCACTGAGCTCCTCCTGTGGCTGCTTTCCTGTGAGAAAAAGCCCCAAACAGCAGAGACTTTGACATACAGTGCAGTGTGAGGGCCTTTAAATAACAGCCTTTATTGCTCATTATTTGCACAGCCACCTCACAGGAGACAACAGAAAGACAAAGCGCATTGCAGGAAATGCTGATGCAGGTGCAATTGCTCTGGCCTGACCAGCATAGTAAGAAGAAAAGACAGGAGAATTTACAAGATGCAGACCCCAAACACAGTTGCACAGGTGACTAAAGGGCAACAGTCTGTGTTTCACGGAGCAGGACCATTTCCCTCCCTCTCCCAGACACCCATTTCCAGTTTGATTTGCCATGAATAGCAACTAGGAAGGCAGAGCTGCATTGGAAGTCAGACAAGCTCTCCTCATATGCATAAATATAAATTCAGGTGCCAAACTTTGGACTCTGAAGAATTAAAACATAGCCACTGCAGTGGAAAGCAGAAGCAGCACATGCCAGAAACAGCAGCACCACTGTGCATTAGGCCATGTTGCTGTGTCCCCCACGTTCCCAATTTTCAGTAAGAGCCATACCTACCCAGAATAAACCAGTCTGACTGAGGCGAACACTCTCAAAACATCAGCAGAGATTCCTTGTGGCCCAGAAAGAGCTGGACTAGCTCAAGTTTGTTGGTGGTAATTTGTACCAGCTACTCAGGACTGTGCTCTCCAGGGGCTAACATTTACTGCAGCTCTGGTGAGTTTAAGAAGACCCTTCTCAGCCTCTTATACGATGGCTGAACCCCTCACTGTTTCCTTTCACAAGGCACTGCAGGCTACATTAGAAGTAGCCCTGCTTACATTGAGAAACTATTTTCCCTTTCTGGGAAAAAATGGTCAGAAGGTACATTCTCTGACTAACAATGCATTTTAATCTATTTTGGTCTTGGATGACAGAGTGATAAATATCTTCTACAGTTTTATAGATAAGTTTTACAAAAAGAAGAAACAAGTAAAGAAGACACCATAACACATCACATACGTGGAGAAACTCTGCACTAGTTAATCCAGCTGTTCTAGATTTACAGCTGTTTCTGAGCTTAGATCATTCACCAGTATCTCTCATATCATGACCCAGTAAACTCCTCATTTCCAGCAGAGCACCTAATTGTGCAATTACCTGTTAGCTGTTTAATAGGACACATGATTTTAAATTAAACACTGACTTAATTGGTTTGCTGGACAGGCACAGACATTACAGCTTTAATTGCTTTTACCGAGTTGGGGTCTCAGCCAGTTCAAGGCAGCTGGGAGAAAGGGCCCATGACCTCCTGTTACTGAAAGTTTCATGTCCACCTAGAAAATCACTGCAACAGTTTCTGCAACGCTCCCTGTTTATTTCAGGGAGTCTTGAGACAGAAGGCTGAAAAAGCAAGCTGCCAGTACTCACTGATAAAACGAGCCTCCTGAAGGTTTATGTCCTGATGCAGTCCCATCGCCTGGCAGTGCTGTGCAGGGCCATCCAGCGGTTATCACACGACTGCAGAAGCCATTTGCCAGACACCAAGCGCAAAGTGTGTGCAAAGCAGCCCTGGTACAGCTCTTTGAACATCCCTCTGGCCATCGCCAGGAAGGGAGAAGCTAAATATAACAAGAAGAACCTCACAGGCTGGAAACCTAGTCACTTGTGCATGAGTCACTACCTTGGGAAAGGTCAGCAACAAATCCAGGTCAGTCTTACTCTCCCTCCATTAAGAGGAGTTGTGGAGGAGCCGTTGGCCTCCTCCAAGGTGATGCTATGGTATAATAGGGGGCCCTTTGCAGATGTCTCCAGTTTGCTCCTCATGGTGAGAATCAGGCACAGCCCAAAAGGCAGGTATGGCAATTGCCAACAGGTGGTGGTTTCAGCATCTTAATGTCGGCTTAAGCCTTGCAAGGCTCAGCTGGGACTTAGCAAAGACAGGAACGGGAGCAAATGAAATGAGGGCTCAGGCTAAAAGGAAAACCAGACCTGTATTTGCAGCTGATATCCACCCTCCAATCAGCACCGTGGGACGTAGCAGAGAGCTCTTGACAGAGCTGCACACGGCAGCTCTGAGCAGCCTCCTGTGCTTCGGCAAAGATTCTGAATGCAGATGCTCTTCTGCCCTGGGAAAAGATACATCTCCCAAATCTAAACATGTCACCTCAAAGGGAAAACTATTTATTATTAATGATACTATTAGTGCTGTTTTCCCAATAGACTGAGGAGATTAAATAATAGGATCTGAAAAGTAACCAAATGTTCAGGCCAAACTAGAGAGAAGACATGCAGACACACAAACTTTGCAGTGACTTAAAACAGTTTAATGTAATTCCAAGACAAAGTGTGATTACATTTCTACACATATACAATATGCATATGTGAGTTGACAAATTCTGATTAATAACTCGTTTCACCTCAGAGACCGAAAAAATGATCAAAAAGAAACCGTGAATAACAAGCTATAACATAGTTCACCACAACGGGACCTCCTTTCTCACCCTACAGTTAGTAATATTACAATTAAAATAACTATATTCTTCTATAATGTATTTTCTGTTAAAATCATCTCATAAATTTACAATGCTATTATTAGTTTCCAAGACTAATATAAATTCACTCCATTTTTCTACAACGAAAATGATTATTAATTAGAAGCACACAACGTCATGATGAAAAACACAAGCATTTTTTTTTTTTAGTAGCAAGAACTTGATTGGTTAAGAATTAGTTTTCTTGTAAAACATTCTAAAGCCAAGTAAAATATCCATTCTTATAACATACCTATAATATGAGACTAAGGAATAGGTTACATATAGGTCTACAACACATCAGTTTGTTTTTGTTTTTTTCTTTTAAAAGAAGAAAGACATATTACTAAAAGAAAAAAAAAACAAAAAAGAGGAAGAAAAGAAAAAAAAGAAAACAGAAAAGGGACAATTCACATAGGTAAAAAGCAGTACACAAGAAAATACTGTTGCACACAATAATTTTCACAAAGATTAACATGGATTAACACTCTTATTACAGAAACCGTACAGTGAAGGAACACAACGGCTCAGGGCTTTCATGGGGTTACTGGGCTGAGATGATACTGTAGAGAAAGAACCACTTGAGATCCAGAGCTGGGGCAGGGGCATCTTTTCTCCTGTGATTACAATAGCATTTCACAGCTCTGCCCCCCCTTCCCCCCAATAATTTTGGTGCAGTGTATATTAACTTCCACTTTCCATCCAGAGTACACTGGGCTTGTGGGCAGTCGAAAGGCATAAAATGTTCCCTCCATTTCACCCCTTCTGTTTTTAAAAGGATTTTACAGCTCATAAAAAAAAATGTTTCACCCATTGGTTCATTTTTAACTACCCAAAATCTAGACTTTTCACCTTCCAAGATGCCCCTCCTTCTTCTCTCTTTCTCGCTCCCTCTCTCTCTCTCTCTCACACACACACACACTCCTTTATTAATGCTATTAATGACACTTCCTCTCCTTTCAGAAATTGGATTTGGTATGAAATATACAGGCTACATTCTGGTTCTGCCCAAGTAGAATCTGGTACCCAAAATGCCTTGATTGCTTTGTTGGTGAAACATGGGATGTGGAGATCCTTTTTACACCTGAAATGGTTGTGCCCTGGAATACCTGTGGAAGTTTCGTTTAAAAGAATACAGAGCAAAAAAATATAAAAGAAAATTAAAAAAGATCAAACACATAAGGGATAACGGGGGAAAAGAAAAGTCAGAAGTGTTGTATGTAACCACGTGAGGTGGGAGTGTTCAGGAGTGCTTTTTTCTTTGTGAGGGCAGAGGTGCTATATGTAACCATCCAGATCCTATGGGATGTGCGTTGCCAGTGTGGGAAACCCCTTCTTCCCTAACAAGCTGCAAGCCAAAGTGTTTATCAAGACTCTCTGGCTCCTTCATTTGAGTGTGCTGGTATTTGTAAGTCTGACTCCTTCCCAAAAGAACAGGAGACCAGCCAGGAGCCGGGGGCAGCAAAGCCTGTGGATTGGGTGGCGGTGCACGGTGAGGGAGGGCGGGCTTTTTCCAGCTGGCCCGAGTGCTGCTGACAATCCTGGCTTTGCCATATGATACCTTATCGCTTTGGGAATGTGGACAGTGGGGCGGGCACGGCCCCAGAATGGTGCTGCGGGAAGAGGAGGCGGATTGCACTCCCCCGGCCCCACTGCCGCTGATTGTACTGGGAGCAGCACAGGTGCCCAAGAGCAAAGCATCGCCGGCTGCTGCTGTTCACCACCTCTGCTCTAAGCTGACTGATACAGCCCCGCCAGGCACGGTGGAAACATGTAAGGAGCCCTCCCGTGAGTACACGAGCTCCGCTGCTGAAGCCAAGATGTACATATATGTACTTTTAAATGCCAGTTCCTCTACTTTCATGGCCTCAAAGTACCATTTTGCCCAGCAGACATTTATACCATGTTCGTTGTTTACCCAACTGAAAGAACACAACAGAAGAAACTAGACAGGCTAAGTGAGACCAGGGAGTGGGGAATGTGATATATCAAAATGCAAATTACAGGGTGACAGCAGCAGAGAAACATCATTATCGGGAACTGGCATGGGCTGAGAAAACAGAGTTGACAAGGAGATGGTCAGTGAACTTTGTATTTTGTTTACTGGTTTAACACATTTCTGTGGTGGTAAGCATCATTTGTAAGAAAGGGGTGAACAGATGAAAGCCAAATTACAGCATTGCCTCTGAGTGGCTCACACATACACACACACAAACACACCCACGCTCACAAACACACCCCCAACCCCACCCCCAAAAATAAAACAGGCATTCACTAACTCAGGAATTAATTGTTTGGCTAATGATTTATCAACAGTACAATACAATCCTTCCTTTGAATATCCTTCATTCTCCTGATGTGGGTATCTTCATCCAGATGAGGATCCTACATAGAATAGTGAATTTCGTGCCGTGATCCCTGTTTCAACCCAGGGACGCCTGATAAAGCACATTATTAAAACAAGCAAACAAACAAATAGCTTATCTGTTGAACTAAATCTTCAAAGTGGGTGGAGTGTTTTTTCGATCAGACTTTGGAATATAGTGGATTACTTCATCTCTGGACTGACTTTCCAACACTATGTTATATCTCAAAACAGAATATACATATTAAAAACACACTTGTACTTTTCCATTTTTAAGGGGTGAAATTAAAAAGAGGCAGCTGTATTGAGTTTTTGAAGGTGACACTTATAAACACAAGATTTCCCTTAAAAAGTACCAGTTTAAATGTAAACTATAAAACACTGTAATAACTATAAAATGTAGCCAGAAAACTGTTAAGTAGCCACAGTCTATTATTCAGTTCACATTGGTTTAAAATGTGACTCATTAATATCTTCTAGAAGGCCAAAGCATTTTACAGTAGCTATAAACATATATACTTACATGTGCATTTTAACATCACAATTGATTAAAATACATAAAAGAGTAATCTATTCCTTGGTTTAATTTTTTTTTTCTTTTTAAAGATTCACTGTCTTCAGAATTCACTCAAGCAACAATGACCAGGGTGGGCATTTATCGCTATTCCGCCCCTATGGAGTTCAGAGTCTTTGAATCAAAGTTCAAGCTGGCTACATGATTTCAAAAAGGCTAAAACCAGGATGAATGCCCACATTTGAGGTAATTATTGCCATTAGGTCACAGTTTGTGTAATGTAAGTGTATTTAAATCCTTCTTTTAAAAAAACGAAGGTATCCCACAGTATCAGTGGGTTTGCTTCCAAAGGAGACGGCGATCCCAGAGCATGAGGCACTCTTGGGACAGTCGCTGACCAGCCTAGAGCTCAGGCAAGCAAGCCTGCAACAAGCCTTTTTTTTTTTTTTTTAACATTTTTTTTAAAGAAAAAGAAAACAGAAGGAAAATCAGAGGTGCCATAAAATACATGGATAACATTTCTGACCAGAATTCCAGACTGAAGCTTTTCTAATCTGTCTTATTCCTTTCCAAACAGTTTGCTAAAAACAAAACAAACAAACAAAAAAATCAAAATACATCGGCTTCAATATTAACTCTATGCCAGCACTGCAAAAACTCCTTGGCTATGTTCTGAAAGTGGGATAAGCTTTGCTTTTGCTGAGCATTGTTGCCCCATTGCTTTCTGTTTCAAGAGGAAACCTTGTTTGAAAGAAAGAAAGAAAGAAAGAAAAGGAAGAAGGAAATGAGGAAGGAAGAAAATGAGGAAGGAAATGAGGGAGGGAAGAAGAGAGGGAGGGAGGGTGCAAGGAAGGGTGGAAGGAAGGAAGGGAAGAAGACAAGGAGGGAGGAAAGGAGGGAGGAAGGAAGGAAGGAAAAATAATCCCTGGCTGTCAGAAGTACACACAAGTATTTACAAGGTTTGTGTGAATCTGCACACAGTTCCCCTCACAGCGAAAGAGTTAAGAACAGAGATGTCACAATATTTATCAGTGCAGTAAAAAATATCATTTTTGGAAAAAAATATACCTTTAGTATTGCCTTTCTTAGATTAACTATGATAAGCAAAAGATTAAAAACAAAAACTTTATCTTCAAACACACATGAATAGTCTGTTATAGCAGCACTGCTAAAACTGGAAGGACAAAGCTAACCCGTAAATGAGAAACAGGAGTTTCAAACCACAAATGCCAAATGCAAAGCCTCCTAGTATGCTTCCTAAGACTTCTGAAGAACCAACCCAATCTACCATTCAAATTTCACTCTCCATACACACAAATGCTCTAAACCCACGTCTTCCCACTGAAAGCATTTGACACACACAGAGCTCACCTCACTTTACCTCCAGATGGGTTCTCACACCTCCACCTGCATCAGCAGCTCCTCACAGGTAACTAACTATTTCCTCTGAGGTCGTTCCCCACGACTACATTTGCCCCAAGAGAACAAGACACCTTCAGCACAGAGCCCTGGGTTGGCAGTGCTCCCCTGCACACTGCCTGGCCTTACTTCCAGGGGCTGCCCCTGCAGTGGGTCTCGCTGCATGCCCGGGGTGGGTGTGAGTGTGGTGGTGTCACAGCAACACACACAGTGTTCCCAGGTGGTGGGAAGGATGGACCACGGGGATGGAGACCAGCCTGGAAAGCCCAGTGCCTCTCATCCCATGCAGTACTTCAGCAAGGAGCCTACACACAGCCTTTGACAAAAGGATTGCCACCGTCTCCTCAAGCGCCGCTGTGAAATGGTGTAAAAAACCTCACTCTGCAGCCCAGGGTGAAATTCTCCCCATCATCAGAGGCAGCTTTGTTGCAGTACGGCACTGGCAGAACCCCAGCAGCACAGACTCATCTTCTCCTCCCTAAGTCTGGAGAGAGCAAAATGATTTTTAGGCACATAAGTGAGCCTTGAGAAATAAGATGGGGACTCATGAACTTCAGACACATGCCCTTCTCACAGGAGCACTGAGGGGGGTGATATAGGTGAGTGCCCAGGACCACAGATTAACTGCTTTGAGGCTCCCACAGCACATGGGATCACAGCAGGGACAGCTGTGTCAACAGGAAGGGGGAGAACATTTCTTTCCCACATTTTTCCCTTCTGCATTGCCTCTGCCCCGCACACCTTGCATACAGGTATCCAGGATTTGGCCCACAAATAGCACTGCAGTTCTCTAATGGGCTGACTGCCAAGCCATGGAAGTCCAACACCCTTGCCCAGCTGTGCCTGTCCTGACCATGGCATCACTGTTTGGGGTCCAACCCACAGAACAAACCCAGCATCCTAAATCCAGAGAAGGAGACACTACAGAAGCATGCAGAGCATGCAGAAGCTTATCCCCACCACACAGCTCACCATTTCCACCCTGCATTGTCACCACTACAACACTTAAATCAGTGTGAACAATAATGAGAGAAGAAAAACACTTTTGACATCCCCTACAGTTTAGGATAGCAGCAATATTTAGTGTGAATTTTTCTGCTCATCAAGTGAGTACTCAAAACAATGGCAGAAACTTGAGAGAGAGAGAGAGAGAAAGAAAAAAAAGGGAACAGAAAAATGGAGTTCCATGGCATATCCTCATTGCCCGGTGCTCATGACTTGTGGCTTCATTTAATTTCCGGAGTAGGTGGAGGTCTCTTTCTCTCTTTCTAAAAAAAAAAAGTATCTTTGGTTAAAGAAAAAAACCAGGTTTATTGCCCTTCAGATTTGCTAATGGAATTGCCTTCAAACCAAGCTAAAACGACACAATTCTTTGAAAGTATAAAAAAAGGAAAAATGTCACAGTCAGAAGTGTCCCTTTCTTGGAATGTTTTACATATTATGACAAAACTACTAGAAAAAGAGAGAAAGAGACCTGCCAAAGCCCAATTTGTTGGGTACAAGCAGGTAAAACTCTGCCGAGGAAGATGCAATTGCATTTGCTCTCTCAAATGACTGGATTTGACCCAATCTACAGTGAGAAGTGCTTCCATTTGGGTTTTACAATCCGCTCATGCTGGCAGTTCTCTCCCCTCCCTCCTGCATTCTGGCTTCACAGCAGGAACTTGACCATCCACCTCTGAGGAGAGGCAATGTCCATGCTTTCTGCACAAGAAGAATGCAAGAGAAGATGATGGGAAAAAGGACCACTTTTTCACTGTGCCAGCCATAAGCCACCCATAAAACTTCCAGCAGCTAAACATTCGCCTCCCCCCTCAAGTTTCCATGCCATTTACCCCATGCACACAAGGAACACCAACTAAACCAAACCATGCCAATCCTGTCTCCTCTCCAAAGGATTCTGCAACAAACCAAGCTGGCTGCTACGTGTGTGGTACCGACAGCATGCAAAGCTTTTGCTTCCTCTGCTGAAATGACAGTTTCCCCTGTGACTAACCACACCTTTTTCCATACAATGCAGGTGTGAGGGAGGAGGTGTTGCTCAGCTCCCTCATACCTGCCAGAAAACAACTCTCACAGTGTTTCACCCTCAAAGCAATTTGATGGTTCTGCTGTGCATCTCTCGCAATCAGCATCCCATCACCACGATCATCTGACCACCTACAGCTGGCAGACCAGCAACTCCAGGATGGACAATGTGAAAAGTGGCTCCTCCAACATGCACTGCACCCCTTCTCACAGCCATCCTGTCCTGTTGTAACAGCCCCACTGCCAAAAGCTGCCCAAAATCAGATCTGAGCCCACGTGGGAGAACAGGTCAGATGGGAACACAGGGAAAATGCAATTAGTACAAGTAAAACATTACCGTGATTTCGCTGGCCCTAGGCTAGAGGAGCGCGTAAACAAGTATTTAACTTGAAGGGTTTAAGTCTGTTCTTTAGTAAAGCACTGAAGCACATCATTAACTTTGTCTCTGCTGAAGTCCTGTAATTTTTTAATGGAATTTAAATTCAGTCACTGCTTCCCCCTATTCTAACAGAGCAGGTAATGCAAATGAAAACCATAAATATCTAAACTGTAGCAACCAGAATAGCTTAACAAAATTCCACAACAAATAATTATAAAAGCAGGGACAATCTACATCTGGAACAAACAATGACAAAAAAGGCAAACCAAGCATCCTGGCCCTATAGACATCTAACTAACCTTCAGTGAGGGTGGAAGAGCAGGGGAGGAATACTGCCCTGTCTGCAGCCACGCTTTATCCAGCTGATGCCATCCATGTGCACCAGTGTGGTTCATCCAGTGATGGGATTGAGCCGCACACGTGGCTGCCGTGGCTCCTTCAATACCCCTGTTTCTGGAGAACCAACTACCTGTTTCTCCTTTAGGAAAACCAAACCCTTAACATGTAGTGTGGCCTTGGACTCATCGACAGGGCCCAATGATTGTGGCCTGGAGCACAAATAAGTCTTAATCTTATACAAATGTCCTATCAAACTGAGTGATGGTGAGCTGGATCCTGGGGCACCAAGGTCCTTACCTGCCTTTGATCCAGCTCTCCTGACCAATCATTACATTAGCTGCTGTTGGTTTTTGGCCTCTGAACGAATGTTTCTGGACTTATTCTTAAATGCAGGTGTGACCCAGAGGATAACTCCTGTTCCCCAAGGCTGTAACCACTCTCACTGAGTGGCCCCACACCCCCCAGGTTAGTGGCAGAGTTTTCATCCTTGGAATAATTTCATTTCTCCTTTCTCCTGCAGTTCTCACAATCACAGCAACCCTTCCAATGCCAGTGATGAAGAGAAATAAAATTAAGAACACTAACAACAATACTAAGAGAAAAAACCAAAAACCCCTACAAAGTTTAAGGAATGCTTGTGCAATTAAAACCCAGAGTAAAATACAATAATAATAAAATAATAATCATAATCATAACAACCATACAATAAAATAACATTATCTTTCCTTTTCATGACATAAGCAGCATGATGCTCTCACTCCCGAACTGGTGGGAGGGGAGAGGAGAGGAATGCAAGAGAGAGAGCAGGGCTTTATTTTCCTGCCTCAGGTGAATGGGGATGTTGTCTTTCCAAAGAAAGGGGGTTAAGGTGCATAGGCTGCTGTGAGATTGCATCCTCATCTACAGTATATTGAGCTGGAATGAAGGATAGGCAGGAAAAGAAAACTGTGCAAGGGTAGCCCAGGAACCAGAGCTGGCAACCAGGGAGGTTATTTGGTGGCTTGCCAGAAGACAACAGCCTTGTTGAACAGCCTATGCATAGTGGGATCCCTTCTTCTTCCAGGCCAGCCAAGCACTTACCACAAGCCAATATATTTGTGCTTGTCTTTCTGTCAGCTTTTCCAACCTGAGAGAGCCTTCTTCATCACTTCCACTCAGGGAAACCATCCCTTACCACCCTGCCAATGAACCTGCTATTTTCCAGCTATCTTGCAAAATACCTGACTACTTCATGCTCTAGTTACAGGGAAATGTAGAGTGGAACCAAGTAGCCACACAGACTTCAGCTTTCATGGAAATGTTCTACCAAATTCCTTTCTCTCTTTCCTCCTCAGGACATCCACATGCATGGGTACTCTAGAAACATTTCCAAGTACTGATGCACCAGTGCCACTGCCGCTACCAGGGAAACTCCCCTCTGAACCAAACCAACTACAGGAAAGGCTCTCTTTTGGAAACTGTTGGAAAACAAGATGACCATGTAGCATTCCTTTGTGTGGAGGACTGCAGCACCACCATGCTTTCCTGTTCCAGGGTCACTCTGCCCTGCAGGCAGTTTTTCAAGGTGTAGGTGAGAATAGTGGAGGGGAGGCACACAGTGTCACAGCTCTGTTAGAGTGGGTAAGGCTCGATGTATTAAAACACTCTTTTCACTTAAGAAACCTGAGATTGACTCTCTCAACTGGATTTTCTCATGCTTGCTTTGGGACTCCATCCCTTTCCTGACCCCTTCTCATCAACAGACACAGTGAGAGATGTTGGCAACACCTAGTGTTTCCCCCTTTCAAGGGCTAAATGTTTGTTCCCATTTCAGACACACAACCAGGACAACCTGATGATGAGGGCGGACACTGTCCTCCCACTGCATCAAGAACATCATCAAACAGCAGAATGAGAATTTCAGTTTCCGGGGAGGAAACCTGCTATTTCAACAGGACAGAAACAAACCAGTCCAGAAACAAAACCCCAGACCTTCTGGGAGTCACCCTGGGTCTCACAACTGACCCGGTCACTTCCAGCCCATCCAGTGCTTGACAAAACACTCAGTTATACTCACTTCTGACCCCAACAAACCTCCCCAACACCTCGCCAAGTGAGCTAAGATTGACGACGTGGGTAAAAAACCCAACACCACCAGCAGAAGGAGAAAATCGGCAATAACAACCCCCCCCCCCCCAACAAA
>VYXB01001096.1:224426-293734 GCA_013397135.1 Pachyramphus minor
AAAAAAAAAAGAAAAGAAAAACAAAGAGAAGAGAAAGAGCTGAGAGTAAATTCCGACTAGCCTCAGTCAGTTTCTAGGAGTACCAGTGGAAGTAAACCCTTAAACCGCGTCTGTAGTTCGGTAAGGCACTACGAGGGAATGATGTAAAACTAAGACTGTGACAGTTGTAATGGCTGTGCCGAGGAACACACCACAGAGAGAAGGCAGCATCTGCACACGCACACACACACACACACACACACACCTGGACAATCACATTTGTTACATGCCTATGTTATATCACTTTTCTTTGTGCAATCACATTGAGGAATAGTCTATTGGTATCGTTGAAGTTCAACACAAAAGAGTAAAAAGGGGTATGACCTGTATAGTGCTACATTCTACCGGGGCTGGGGGCAGAGGGCTGGGGACAGCTAAAATGTCTTCTCCTATACTAAAAACTGCTAGGGATTAAAAAGGAACATTTCAAAAAAAACCCAAAACAAAACAAAAAACAAAACACAACTGAAATCCAACATACATTATTAGAGATTTTGTTTAGGAACAGCATTTCTCAGGGATTTATCCAGTGTGTTCAAGAAAACGGAGAAACAGCCCCATGCTTCTGCTCTCAACCAGTGCTGCATGGCCTGATTTGCCCTGTGATTTAATGTAGCAGTGTTAGGTCCGAATTTAGAGCACTGGGACAACATTTTACCCTCCTACCTCAGCCTTCCTTACTCACTTTCTTTTTCCATTAAAAATCCTCCAAAACCTGTGTATACTTTGGGATACAAAAACCACTGCAAAGGTGGAGTATAAATCCTTTGAAAAGCTGGATAAATCCCTAATTCATATACCTATAGGATTAAAAACCTAATGGATTTCATTTTAGGTGTTTTGGACAACAAATTTCTAAATGTAGCTCACTATTGGATGAAAAAAACCTTTAAAAGTCTGTTGGTGAAGTTCTTCAAAAGACAGGACCCGCTGGAGGGTCCTTCTGCTTCTCTCTTTCTCTCTAGTTTGGTGCAGAATGGTTGGGTTTTTGTGGTTTATTTTTTTTTCTGTTCTTTTTTTTCCCCGTTTTCTTTTTTTTTTTTTTTTTAAATAAAAATTGCAGAATTGGTTCTCCCCCTTCTTTCCTCTTTTCCTTTTCTTCCTTAAAGTCTCCTTCGTTCAAGTTTCACACGAGCCTCCCATTGCATTGTTAAGTTTCTCACGTTCTTCAATACAAAAGCGGCTGCCTCACTCCCCCCGGGATGGGTGCGTCTCTCGCTCTTTTATTCCAGTGTTTAGATGTAAGGGTACTGGTTCACCTTGGTGGGGCTCAGTGGGTATCCAGTGTAGACTGTGGAGGCTGGAGAAGCACTGATATAGGTCTGGTGGGCAAACTGAGCCTGGTACTGGCTGGGGTGGATGGTGGGCGAGGGCAGGACGCGCGGGCCCATGCTGACAGGGACCTGGTGGACGATGCTGGCGGGGTAGGTGGTGTGCTGCACCGCGTGCCGTGCAGACCCTTGGGAGGCCACCAGGTGCGCGACGGTGCCCGTGGAGCCCAGGGCGGCGGGGGCGGTGTATGTGTAGAGGTGGGGCTGGGTGGGCAGGTGAGCAGCGGCCGCCGCGGCCAAGTGGGGATGAACTGTACCGTGGCTGGGACTATTGTGTGGGAAAGAGTACGGGGCCTGAGCTATCGTTGGAGTGATGTAGGCTTGCTGTCTCCGGTGACTCCCTGTGCGGTCGGTCGTGATGTGCTGCTGGGCCTGGATAAAGACAGCAACAGTGATAAGCAGTTACAACACAAGAGATGGCTCTTCACCTCCTCAGTAGTGCCAGGGAACCTCCCTGCAATGCCAGGACAGCCTCAGGGAAGTCTCTTGTGCTCCTCCTGACACCCTCAGCACCACAAGTCTTCCCTTGGAAGTGGGTGACAGCAATGAGTCCCTCGCAAGCCTAGGTTTCATACATCATCCCTGTAGTTTCTTACATTGACCAAAATGCCCCCCAAAAGGTCAACAAGTGCCTCAGTTTGAGCCATAAGCTGTTGGCACAACTATTACAAAGACACAGCCTTGGATGCCCAGCTCCCAAGAACATCTTCCACAAGTCCAGCTGCTCACATAAAACCTGGTTTTTGTAAGTGAACTCTCTGCTGAGAAAATGTGCTCTGCAGATAGCTCAGGGGAATGAAACTGCCTCACTATGCCTGGAACAGGCAGTTTATTTTTGCTCAGTTTGGGGGTTTGCAGTTAATAATTTCCTTGGTTAGTAAAAATAACCACGTTATATTTTAAAAATACAACCCTTGGTTTGATCAGATCCTGCAGGTGCCTGGTGCCCTCATGTAATCTGCTATAATTACTTGAGCACAGGCAACTTCTTGCAGTGGGACAGGAGCAATGCACTAATTTTCGAGGGATTTTCTGGGTTGTTTTCTTACAGTGCACAATAATGTAAAGAGTTTTCTCTGTCATTTGTAGTCAGAGTATTAAATTACTCATAAAGTAGGAATTAGAAAGCAAGAAGGAAGATGTCCCATGCTATTTCCTTCTATTCTTCCAAACCTTCTCACCTTCTTTATAAGCCTGCCCTGCACTGTCACTGTGGTCTGAAATGCGGCAGCCACATTCCTCCCCAACTCTTGCAAAGAGCACCTCACCCCATTCCTCCATTTTCATGCACTTCTTTTAAAATTTGTTCACATTTTTAAATTTCATCTGCATTTTGAGGGGGAGGGGACATTCTTCTCCCTCAAATTGTTTTTCAACAGCTCTGTTCGTTCACCTGTCGATGCAAACCATCACTATCCTCTGAGCTTTCCAGACTTTCCCCTCTTGAAACATTGGTAACTGTGCCGTAACTTCTCTACTCTTGTTACCTCACACCAGGGAAGAGAGATGCCCCAGATGCAGGATGCAAAAAGACAATTATTTACGGAAGCTCCCGTCTAATCACAGACTGTGAAACATTTTGAGAACTGCATGCTTCCATGAAATGGATTTGCCCAGACCTCAGCTCAGGTTTATCACAGGATGGATTAAACTCCTAGGTCATGTATATGCACAATGAGGTCATAAGCTCATGAGGTCACATATATGCACAGAGGCTTTGCTTTGACTTCTCTTCCAATCCCACAGCTGGGCTGAGGCACTTGGAAGATATCCTCCCCATGGTTACCTATAGCTAAGGATAATTCAGTACTTCCTACGTGCTCCTGGTTAGCTCCGCTGGGGACAAGCCACTGCACTTCCCTCTCATGTTATTCCCACTCACACTGTTAGACCATCTGACTCCAGAACATGTGTTAAGAGTACCACCAGCCCACTCAGGGGTGTGATCTGCACTACTTCTGCTGCCTGAGCTGCCAGATCAAGGTCTGCAGTCAAGTAAAAAACAGCTGATCAAACTCAACATGGGGCTCAACTATCACTAGACTGGAACGGGATAGCCCGTCCTGGAGGAGCAGCTGGATGATGCACCACCAAAATCAGTCTCAGACGACTTACCTGACTTAGATTAAGAGGCTGCTGCTGCTGGAAATGTGCTCCTGGTCGCTGCTGCCTATAGGCAACGGCTCCAGACGAGCTCCCTGAAGAGTGACCGCTGGTGGAGGTCACGGTGCTGGAGGACTTGGACTTGTAGGAGGATGAGTGGTGACTGGTGGTGACTGTGCCAGGAAAGGAAACACATTTGTAGCTTACATCACATTCTTTAATTGCTCACCCTACCTTTTCCTCACTGAGTCTCCTCCAGAGTGGCTTTTGGGAGGAGACATACAACAGAAGCAGGGTAAGAAAACTGTTTCTCTTAATTAACAGAATACCTCAGCAGTGCTTCGTATACACGACCAACCTGTTATCCTAGAGGCAGACAAGTAGACCTGATAACTGGACCCAAAGCAGGCCTGAAGAAGGCTTTATAGACCCTTCAGAAGAGCAAGAAACTGTTCTGCCAGCAGAACTGTACAACGCAGGTACAAATCCCAAGGAAAGGAAGGAAAGTATGGTGTGCACAGCATAAAAAATCCCTGCCTTGCCTAACATCTAGGTGAGTGGGAAGGGAGGGGGAAGGTGCTAGTGGGGAGCTCACCCTTTGAACCTTTGTGTCCACCAGCAGTGCATCAAAAGCAAGGACTGCCAAGTAGCTCAAAACGACTTGCTTCAGGCCAGACTTCCACCATAAACCTCTTTTCAACACATTGCACTATCTAGCATTGCAGAGGTTCTGGATGAGCAAACCTCATCAGTCCATAATGAAGATCCTGGGCAAATATTCTTCCCAGAAAGGTCAACAAGTTTGGATGAAAATTCACATGTGTTTTCAATCTCTTACCCATTTTAAAATACACCTATGGAAAGGCAAGGCAGCAAAGGTTCACACCTGCATTTGTGAGCCTTTAATGTCAAATGCTGAGCTACAGGCTGCAATCTGTTCTTGGGTTTGTACAGAACTAACTGGGTCCGACACTTGCCCCTGTGACTCCTGAGTGAACCAGGGCACATAAACAATGCAATATGGCTCCCAAGAACAGATGTGTCACTTGAGAGAAGGGCAGGAGCACAGGGTTTTTTTGGTTTGGTTTTTTTTTTTGAAAACAAAACAAACAAACAAACAAACAAAATGAAACTGAACAATGAGATTCTTCCAAGATAAATCATTTATTTCTTACTAATTTTCTTGACGGAAGAGGTGCAATTTACCTGGTGCCAGGCTATCGCACTCTACCAACACCTCACTGGCCTGGGTTTTCAGAGGTGGCACGATGATCGTTCGGGGGTTCCCACTGCAGTGAGTCTCTGGAACCCCTTTGGTGTCGTAGCTGTTCCCGTTATTCTGCCCTGCGCGATGCTGCACGGCGTAAGGGCTGTTGTTGCTGGAGGAATCGGAGTAGGGGGAGTCATGCACGGTGACACAGCTGATGACATTCTTCCTTTGCTTGGACAAGGTGCTGAAACACAAGCAGACAAGTGGAGAGAGTGATCAGGCAATGATCAACTCGAAACCACTAGGAGACTCTGCCCGTGGCAGACTAGCTCCATAAAGGCAAAGCACACCCTTCAGTCCTCCGCCAGAGAGAGGCTGCTTAAGCCAAATCCCAGGCTTCAAAACTCACTCGTTACTATTCCAGGAAAGCCCTCATGGAGGTCAAGGAGTGAGTAAGACATTGTGGATAGATCTTATATTCACACTGCTTAGAATAGCACTGAACCAGACTGCCAGATTTATTTTCAGACTGCTTTTTATGTATGTGTGCAGTAGAAGCCCAGCACTTATACTATGCTTTGTTGCGAGTCTCACCACCCACACAAAAACGTGGCGGTTTCTCCCAGCCTTCCAGCAACGATTTAATAATAGATGCTATGACTTTTCATGCTTAAATTCCATGAATCTACAAAATACACTCCATTCTATTTACTAATATGGTGCAATGGGCATATATGCTCAATAAGCATCTGAAAATGAGGAATGAATGACAAAGAAATGAGCACAACGGATGTAATGCTTTTGATTTTCTTTCCTTTCTCTGAATAGGCACTGGGTCTCCTGACTCTAGTGTGGAATATCAAGGTCCTGCTGCAACTAATCTATCTATGACATCAAAAAAGTGATTAAAAAAGAACATCAACACTTCCAAGATTAGTGCTAGAAGTTCATTAGACTAGACTGCATGAGTACGATTGGGATTTGCTCTGCTATTGTGTCTAATTATTCCTGATGGTTTCTCCTTCCTGTTATGAGCTTGTTTGGGGAGAAAAAGAGAGAGAGAGAAAGAGGAGGGAGGAAGGGGGATAGTGAAGATTTGCTTAAATGGCTCACATCCTTGACAGTGCACAGACCTTGACTACAGAAAATAGCTGTTATGTTTCACTGATTGCATTATGTTGTTATGGCAACTGAAGTTTTTAAAATGATGAAAAGAAATGGATAGCACATAAAAAGCTAAGTAATTAGGCTTAATGGTGGAAACAGCCCCAACAGGAACAGAAATGACATGAAGAAAAAGGAATCTTAACTTCTTGAGTGTGCACTTTAAACAGAGAGAGATGTCTTTTCCATAGAGTGTCCTCTCCGTTCTCCCACTCTGCCTAGTCTAGTCCAGGGAAGAGCTGTTAAATCCAGTCTTAGTCTGTGATGGAGCTGTTTTTTCCTTAGTCTCAGCAGCACTTCTTACCCAAGGAAAGGTGGGTGGAGCAGACACTGAGAACAGTTTCCTTCCAAGGACATTGTCTGCCATATTGATTTTTCACAGTGCTAAAGGAGCACTGGTGGATTCCCTTTCACTTGTCCATTCCAAAGCCTCTGTCAGCACTCACGAACTGCAACTCACCACCTCGCTTCCAAGACTTGGGATTGAAAAGTTATTATCTTTTCCTTCCAAGAATGCCTTGGGGTGATGCATTCCCAAACAAGTTACCATCACACAGACTTTCCCTGGGCTATCATCACAGGATGCTGGTGTGTCCCAGGGAGGACACAAAACTATGTCATTCTACTCACAGTGAAAAACGTGTCTTGAGAGGCCCCTGCTATGGTCACTTGAAACACGGCAGACGATAGAGAGGGAGAGGGAGCTATTGCACAACAATCTGGAATTGGAAAGTGATCCTTCCAGGGGCAGGGATCTATCAATAGGAAAGATGTACAACACCAAACCCTCATATTCTGGCTTTTCACAAGGAGCTGGAGAGCTCTGGATTAGAAATGGAAAGAGCAACAGCACATCTTAGATGGACAACGACTGTATGTGAAGAAAGATGTAGCCGTTTGGATATGCTGCTACGAAAGAAGAATATTAAGCCAATAAAAATGACTAATATTGCATCAATATTCCCCTCTCCATCAGTAGAAATGCCTGTAATCGCACATTTATGAGTATCCATGCTGCTTGCCCTTTGCAGCTACCCTTGGCTGCCAGTTGGGAAGAGAGATATATTCTTTATCTCTGACAGTTATTACATTTTATAAAGAAAAATCAAGTCACTAAAGAGTTTTCTGACAACTGATAAGGTCTAACTGTTCTTTTACAGTCCCTTCCTTATATAACTGTCTGAGCTGCTGAACTGGAAATACCTGCTCTCAGCTGACACTTGACATGGGAAGGTTGAGCTGTAGAACTGGAAAGGTAATTTTCTGTGTAATCTGTGCTATTTATTGTTTTAGAATGGACATATTTTTCACCAACTTGATCGAGGGCTTGTCAACGCAGAGACCACGAGAATTTTTCTCCTTTAAAGCGTTAAAGCTCCTTGGTTACAACAAGAAATTCAAGTGTAACTGTTTGCTTAAACAAATAAGTGACCCCAAATCCAAACTTTTCCAGAGAAAGGGACTGTAGCAGGGTATTAAACTAATTTCATGGACTGAAACCTGAAAAGGATGGTCCTGCCAGGACTTACGCAAGTGCTCAGCAGAACTCACACGTCTCATCTCCCAAAGTCAAGGGGGCTATTCCAGTAACAGGGCTAAAGCCCATGGGTAAATATTTGCAGGATTAGGGCCCAAGTGATCAGCCTCTTGATTCATCAGGCTCCATCATTTCAAGGACATGAGGAGTCCCATTGAAAGCAGTTGGATTTCTGTCTTTAGGAAAGATAACAACTGCAGTTAATGTTACAGCAAGCAGAGAAGTCACTTGGGACTAATCACACACACCCAGAGTTCAGCACCTGCTGTACCATAGACTGCTCCAGAGATTAAGGGTGGGAATTTCCAGAACATCAAAGGCCCAGGTCATGCTGAAAATCAGTTGATTCACAGGCCTAAAGACACACGTTAACCCAAAATGGAGGCTTTTGAAAATTCAACCCAGAGAGTTAGCATTCCCCCTACTCAAAGCCTTCTTGCTAGTCAGCAGCTCTTCTCAGTAACCCAGGAGTTACCTGTGTGAAGTCCAGACTGATGTATCGCCTTCCCTCCTCACAAACTATGAGGACTGAGAGCTTTTACCTGTTGACAAAGCACTTGCCTACTCAGCAAGCTTACTGTACTCCTATAACTCAGCCACGGCTTTTGGGGATGTTTGTGCTTACACAGAAAAATACTACTACAAGTCTTGCCCCCTTCCTATTAAGCTCAGTCCAGGCCTGGTAATTGCTTTCCCTCCTGCAAGCACAGTCATGGCAGCACACATTATTTAGTAGTTTTGGGAGTTGGTATGTGTTCCTGGTCAGTTTGTGTGTCTGCCTGCATGTGTGGGTAGGTGTATTTTAATTCTCCAGAAGAGGGAGGGGTAAAGGTTACTGAAGTGGCAGTGAATCCATCTACACAGAATGAAAAGCACTAATCCAGAAAGGAGTTTTAACCCTTACTGCATGGGGCTGTGCCCAACCTTTTGAAACAGCAGCTGATAAAATATGCATCGCTTTGCACATTTATTTATAACTTTATGAGTAATATCCCATTCCCACCTTGTCCTGAAGAGCTTGTTCTCAAACTTGGACACAAAAGAAAAATTCATGTCTGTCCAATGTGTAGACACAGAGCACGACCATGCCTTTGAACAAATAGAAACAGGTCTTGGAGACAGCTCTCTAACATAACACCACCCTCCTGAGCTCACAGCAGAGATGGACAAGGGTCCCTATTGCCTCCAGCAAGGAAAAGTCTGATGGAGGAAACAACAGTTTGCGCACAGGCACCAGGCAGGAAACCAAGGTGGGCATCTGATAATGGAAAGGTGCTGAAGGCAGATGTTGAGAACAAAAAATGAGAGGAAATAGAGGAAAGCAAGATGCTGAATTAGGTGCTAACGCCGAAACCACCTCAACAGCCAAGGACAAGGACAACAACTCTTATAACAATGCAACTTGAGATGATTTCTACTTGCTGAAGGCCCAGCCCAAAAGCTCAGTACGTGACAGCATTGTGTAAACAGGGCATTTTTTTTCCCTGAATACCTTGAGTTACACCAGAATCATAGAAAAAGCAAGTGATGTCTAATGGGGACAATTCTTCAGCATGTGGTTCACCCCAAGAGCTACAAACCTTTCAGTGTGGCTGACACTGTAGCAACATAGTCTTACAGATCTCAAGGTCACAAACTTGGCCTTTCAGTTGGGAGGATGAAGGAAGCCATCGCACTAGAGTGCCTTTGAACTGGTCTGCATATACAACTGGGGCATGTAAGCTTTACATTACAGAAACTCTGTTCCAGGTCTCTGAAAATTTAGTAACATGCAACCTTTTCAGTTTGCTGCTTCAAAATAATCCACCTATCCTAGGCAAGTGTCTTATGCCATGCATAGCTCAGTGTTGAGAACATGCTCCCCTCTCTTCAGCTCAACCTCCATCCTGACCTGTTACTCTGCTCTCACCTTCTTTATGAATTTGTGATGGTAAATATTTATCAAGTACTACACTGAGGTCATTTTCTTAGGCTACACAGGACGTGCCGTAGCTATTTAAGTCATATATTCTGAATTGCTTAGCAGGTTGTAAAGGTCCTGCTGCTAAAGGTTTGCTGACAGAGCTACTGTCTATCTCTGTTATTTTAAATATTAGTTTCATGTCATCAGTGTGTCTTCTGGAGATGGAAGGCACCAATCTTTTTACCAAACGACCGTGGTTAGTCAACGTATTGCTATGCAGAGTCAGTGCATTACTATGCACAGCACAACACAGCCACAATAGGCTACATGTCAAAAGAGAATTACAAATGTTGTTTTGCCCCTACCACATGCACATCAGCAAGTTGGTCAAAACACCTGGCTTGTGCCTGCCAGCAAATTCTGTGCGTAAGGGGAATTAAAGTCTTCTGAAGTGGGGTCCACCACCATTGCACTACAACGTGAACAACCCAAGTAACAACTTGCATCAGCTTATGCTCCGTTTTAAAGACAGACTCTGTCTCTCACACAGACTACATTATATAGTTTACCATCTTAAGAGAGAGGGAAAAAAACACAACCCGGCAAGGATTTTGTTCCAGTGAAGATGGTCAAGGAGGCAGTTACTCAGTATGCTGATACAACAGCTGCAGTCAGCCTGCCTTGCCCAGTAAGGCAGTGATTACTGTGAGGATCCCATGGAAAACCAAGCCGGAGAGGTGTTATTTATGACACCAGCATAGGCAGTGGGGAACTGAGGGGCTCTTTTGTCTCTCTGGGGTGGAAGCACCCTCAAAACCTACCACCTGAAGGCCATAATTGTATTGTTTCAAGACAAATCACATTTCCCTTGGCTGCTGCACTCATTACTTGGAGTGGAAGTATTCTTGGCGCATCACAACAGCCACCTCCACTGCCCTTCCCTCCACCCCTTCCTCCTGCCATGCTCTGTGATGAGTCTGTTGGCAGAATGTAGAAATACCCCTCACTGAACCACTAGTGCAGCCCAACAAATCCCTCCCCAGGACCCTGCGTGCTCTCCCTCCCAGCCACAATTCCATGTTTAAGCTGTTGCTTTATTTTTTTTTTCCCACTTCTAAGCTTCAGAAATATTTAATCAAGGGAGGATTTATATTTAAACCGGAGCAACAGGTGAAGTTGTACACTGGGGAGTACTTAACCCCTACTACCTGCTACTCATTGAGTACGTGCTGCAATGACTGTGACTGCAGTGGCACTGTCGGTCAGTTGGCCCTGTCTGCTTGACTTTCTTGCAGGAGCAAGTAGAGAAACTAAAGAGGAATAAAATTTAAAAAAATAAATATCAGTCTACTTTCTGTTTCACTTTCTTCAGTGCTTTACAGGTTAGACCTCAATTATTCTATGCAGAATAAATAACAGTTGGGGTATGATCTTACAGCACAGCAGCGAATGTCTCTCTGGCCTATGAAAACTCTTTGTAAAGAATGCAAAGCTGAGAGTGTACAAGTTCACTGATGATAAACAAACAGGGTGACAAAACTGTTTCCTGTTCATATTATGCATATTATATGTACATTTCCCCTCCTGCTGTTTGAAGGGGCAAAATGTCACATACAAAACCTTATGGGCATCAGAAACCAGGTAAAAACAATTACATTCAGTAAAATTTTCCTCCTTTTATTTTGACCATTTCAATTTATTCTTCTTATTAGTTGTTTCTGTTTTGAAAGAATAAAACTCTCCATTAAACCAGAAGCAAGAAGTCGTCTCCTCTAACACTTTCTCCCCTTAAATAAAGGTCAAAACTTTTTGCAATTTTGAAGCTTTACCAGATTTCACTGTATTGTAGCTTGCAAAAAGCCTTGGTTTTGATGAGCTGACTTTTCTAATCAGGAATTTGCCCCCTGAAAATCTCTGACCATCTCTCTGAGGATGGTCCCTGCTGAACTGTACCTGAGGTTCCTCCTTGGTGACTCTGTCCCAGGCTCAGGGCTGGGGCCCAGTAGATGGCCCCCTTTGACAAGGCTGCACTAAGCAGGTCCTCCAGGGCTCATCTCACAACACCTCCCCAGCACCTTTACCCAACAGGAGCCCAACATTTTCAGATGACTATTTCATAATCTTTATAAAATTACACCAAGCTATGCTCATCAACAGTGAAAAAAGGAGCAATGTGGTGCCCTGTCTTCCTGACCAGTTGGTATTTCATAAACATGTAACATAACATTTCCTACTTTTCAGTAGGAAAAGGAAAATCCTATTCATCTCACAATGATTTTTTTCAGATTTTTCTTTCACCAATAAAAAATTTGCATCCCCTGTGTGAGAAAAGCTCTCTCTGCTGCTCTGGTATTACAGAAAGGCTTTTCTGATGGAGTAAATCCACGCTGTAGGGCTCCTTTCCTGCATCAGCAGTATAACATTTTTTGTCAACATTACCACTACTGCTTGAACTGAGGCTGACCAATTCTTACATCCTCAAAGGATCTACTACTTCTCACAACCACAAGTAGCTCTAATCTCTCTTCACTGAGGAATCAATAAAATGAGCATTTTTAGCCTCATGGGTCAAAGAGAAATTTCTAACCCTGTAAGAAATAAGAGAAGGAAGTGCTGTAGCAAATTCAGGAGCTGATCCAACAACAGTGAAGTTAACGCAAAGTTAGCATTGCTATCAATAAGATGGGATCAGACAATTGTCTTTGATCTGTCAGGTGCCATATGATTTCTATATTCTAACCTAGAAAAAGCTAATATTGCTAGGATGTGACCAATGGCATGTTTCAAGTGATTCCTTACTTTTCACCCCCACACCACAGCTATTGCCCAATATGGTAATATTTGCATGTATGGGTGAGACAATGCATTCTTTGCATGGTTTCATTTTCGACTCAGATCCTGAACCTTTGGGCACTGAGTACATTAATGCACATACTTCACTGTCACTCCCGTTTTTCTTGGAGCCAAAAAATTAGGCAAGTGAGAAAACTTTCAGTGAGAAAAATTCCAACTTTGGCAGGGACAAAGTTCCCTAGTATTAAATGCTGATACAGCTTCCTTTACTGGAAGCTACACTCTCACTCCAGCTGAGACTGTGGTATTAGATACACCCAGGTTAAAAGGCACTGAGTGAATTGATTTCACTCTCCTGGAGACATTAACCAAAAATTCTCATTCTGGACATGCTGTTTTCCACCTGTGCCTCTGCCTCTAATTCTCTATTTGCTCTGGTTACATCTGCACAGGCAATTTAACTCACTCTGGAATTCCAAAAGGTGCCTGAGAACAGCTCGTGTCCACACGAAATGTCTCTACATGGCTCAGAAATTAAATCTAGCTCTTAAGCTTTGGCCTTCCAGGAATGCTGGCATCCTGGCACTCTGTATAGATAAGCCATATGGATACAAAAAGTAGCCAGGGATCTGATCCCAGGCAGGAACGTGTCCGGAATATGCTTTAGTCACATCAAAGCCAGTTTGTTTATGTAAGTCTGGCTCTTGGCACAACTTTTCAAGCCCCTCGGCAAACCCAAATATTTTAATACCTCAAACTCCCAACTCAATTTCCAGACATGTTCCTGAAGTTTGTTCTGCCTGTCTTCCTGGAGAGGTGCTGAGTGAAGAAACTGGTCAGATGGAAGCAAAGTTGAAGCAGAGTAGACAACCATTGGTTGAACTGGATGCAGTATTCTAGCTCTTCCCTCCACCCCTCTCTGGACCCAAGAAAGACACCCAGATGGTAAGTTTAAGTATTTGTGCATAATTTCCCAAAGCCTGGGATCAGCACCATGGGTAAACACGCTTGAAAAGAGCTCCCATGACCCTTGAGATACGTGCCCTCTTCATGGTGCCCCACCTCACAACCTTAGTTTTCAGAATCTCTTTTGTCTTGCCCTTACTTTCCCAGAAGAGCTCTGGAAGTAGGGGCTCATTCTTTATAGTCTACCTGACTTTCACACTGATCTTCATTCAACTCTTTCTGGAACCACACTTTCTTTTCCTACCAAAGTAAGGAACGTTGCAGCAATTTTAGATTTTATTTCTTTTTAATTTTTAAAGTGAAATATGTTACACTGTCCTGGGATCAACAACTGCATTTATGGCAAGCCTGACTTTGAGAGGCAGTGAGCTCTTGCTGCCCAGTGGAGTTCATTGGTAGGGAAAAGGGGAATGGGAAGTGGCAGTGGCTGTCAGGAGGCAGCTTGAAATTCCAGCCCGGATGCCTGAATCATATGGCTCTTCTTTACAGATTTTTAGTTCCTGGAGGCCAAATGCATCTCATCTGTTCTGTGCACATTTGCAAGCTTCACTTATCACCACAATGCAGAGATGCAGAGACACAGATAGGTATCTCCAGTGATTAAAAGAAAATCTGGCATGGAGTGTATTTTAAATAAATAGAAAAATAATTATCTCTCACCAATACTGGAAGGATAAGGTTAAAAATTTCCTAGCTCAGTTAGCAATATAAAGATGGTAAAATTATTCAGCTGTTTGCAAGGCCACTTCTCTACAACTTATAAAGCAAAGCAATGTCTTGTGACTGGCATCAGATGGGAAACCTAGAGCACTTGCATGTGATGAAAGGTGCTGAAAGGACAGTCCTAGAAAATTAAGTCCTCTCTGATCCACAAGAGGTGATCAGCAGTGGCAGCGGTCCTGGGCCACACTGTTTGCTCAGGTGAGTTAATTCCCTAAGGAGAAAGCTCAGTCACCACAGTGTTTCTAGCCTCATCTCTGCCTCTCCGCAGTCAGACAAAAAAGCAATCAGTTTCTGCCACTTTTACAATAGTTCAAGGATGTTTTGACAACACAATCAGAACTAAGCAAATCTCTTGTAATATAGTTATTGTTGTTGAGTGTTTATGACAGAACCACTGTTTTTGAGAACCTTTTTAAGAAAAATAGCACATATCAAAGGTGTCATTTAATGCTCTTTACAGATGCCTGGATCAGTTAGAAAGAGAAAAGGCAAATTTAAGGCATCTTCCTTCCAAGTCCTTCTTTTTGTCTTTGTTTTAAACAGCCTCAGAGAGGCTCATCACCATAGGCTCTCTGAAGTCTTCTTTCAACAGAAGTGAGATAGAGAGAAGTATTCTCTCCTCTTACAGATGAGACACTACAGCATGGAGAGACTACTGCACTTCTCCAAGGTCACACAGCAAAGGTGCAGGCACAGAAGGGAGTTTCAACTAAATCTACGGAGCCCTCAGCTAGTATTTTTTCTTTCAAATGAATGACAACCTGGACGCTGACACCCAAACACAGCTCCTGGAACCCTACAGCAACTCCTGGGGTGCTCCAACACTTCCCTGGCTCTGTCTCATTCTCCTGCGCACAGGGAAGGGCAGAGAGCCACCGCTCACCTGGTGGGTGCATGCTTCTGCTCCTCCTCTTCATCCGTGTCGCTGCTGATAGTGATGACACTCACTGCGGGGCTGGGGGTGTCGGGAATGACGATGGTCTGTCGCTGCCGCTCCCGCGTGGTGCTGGTGGCCACGTCGCCCCAGCCGCAGGTGACGGAGGTGCTGCAGGCAGGGCTGTTGTGCACCATGGCACAGCGGGGAGGCGTGTTCTCCTTCACTCGTTTCGACCGCTGGGGCGAGCTGATGGACTGAGAGGATGAAACTTCATAGGTGGATGCGTTTCTGGAAATGGGAAAAGGTGTTAGTTGGTTAAAACTCTGTTTGCTCAAGTTGCCCGTCACCAAGCGCGTTTGAGTCCTGGTCTCCAATTCAGTGGCACTGGTCTGTAGAGTCTAGGAAAACTGCAAAATTGACACAGTCACCTCTTCAAAGGAGAGAGTGCCTTGCATGACTTCTTCATACCATTGGCTGAAAAGCAGTTTCTTGTAGCAAAAAATTCGATTTTTTTTCCCCTAGAAATTTCCAGATGAGAAATGCTGCCTCTCGGGAGTTTGCACTGGGAGAGTAGAGGCTATTCACACAGCCCAGCCATACAGAACAAAGGCAGGCACTCTACGGCTGTCACAGGAGAGAGAACCACCCAAATGCTGTTCCCTTTCGCCTGTATCCTACACAGATGCATCATGACCAGATATTTTTTGGCCAGAAAACGCTGTAGATAAAATTAGAATTTGCTGTAGAAAACAACAGTCATTTACCAAAACACACTGACTAAAGCCCATTTCACTCAGTTCCCACACTTTATTTCTCCCTTGTATTTTGTCTCACTACTGCAGAACATCTGGAGATTCAAAAAGGAAAAAAACCCCAAAGTTCTGGTTTTGTTCCACTGTGGGGCCTGGGCTGCATGTTCAGCCTGGTCCGAAAGCTAACAAAAGGAATAGGTGGCATCCATCAAAAGGAAGTCACCCTGGCAGTATATCACACTATACCAACTTACACAGGGTCTTTTGCATAACAAATGGCTGCACAGTAGCATTCGAAGTGCTTTTTGAATACCAATGAGCAGCGTGGAGTACCCTCCTCTCCAAAGGAGCACGTTCCTCATTTGGCTACAAAAGAGTCACAATTAATGAAGCTGTAGAAACCCTTTGCTCTGAGGGTGCCTGATTCCTCCTGGACACTGTCATCCTGCCCCTGGAGAGTGAAGGGAGAATGGGGGCACACTGCACAGGCACACTGGTTGCAGCAGGCACCCTCTTTTGCTGGCCCGCTGGGGACGTGGCTGCCTCTCCTCTGTGTTACCAATTGACTGAGACAGCTGGAGCCTACCCAAAGTAAATTCAACATTAGAGAGCAGATAAATGGGAAGGATTTAAATAGTGGCCTCTTAACTAGAGTCAAATTGGTTGTGAACTCAGAGCTCCTCTGGCCCCACTGCAGTCACCCAGGAAAACCACAAGCTCCCTCTGTTTTTGCCTCTGCATAAGTGGTGACCCATTCTGGTTCTCTCCCCTGCACTGTTTTGTGTTTTTGTTGGTTTTTGTTTTTAGAGAAGCATTATAGTTGCACAGCCCAGAGGACCTTCCCCACAACAGGTAAACATACCTCTTAAACATCCTTGTCCTCTAGACAAGATTACAGTGCTGTGACAGGCGCTGCAACCATCCTACCATCTGAGTTGTGCAAGAAACCCCAGTCTCCTCCTTGCAGAGCCAAATGGTCCTACTGAAAGCCAAGAGATTCTAAGGACTGTCCCTGTGTGAGATATCCTTACAAAATGCTCCCTGTTTTATGCTGCCGTGATTATATCAAGGCCAGCATGGAAATCTGTTGCTGGTGTGCACTGTTGGGACCAACCACCTATGTTAGGAGCTAGAGAGCTTGGGGTGGCCTAAANTCCTCTAGACAAGATTGCAGTGCTGTGACAGGTGCTGCAACCATCCTACCATCTGAGTTGTGCAAGAAACCCCAGTCTCCTCCTTGCAGAGCCAAATGGTCCTACTGAGAGCCGACAGATTCTAAGGACTGCCCCTGTGTGAGATATCCTTACAAAATGCTCCCTGTTTTATGCTGCCGTGATTATATCAAGGCCAGCATGGAAATCTGTTGCTGGTGTGTACTGTTGAAGATAGGGACCAACCACCTATGTTGGGGAACTAGAGAGCTTGGGGTGGCCTAAAGCCACCCCAGTCCTCTACTCCACATGACATTAAAGCTTAGAAGACAGGTTGTCACTCCATTGCTTTTGAAAGGGCAGATCTTGTGTGCACACATCATGCACATGTTCCTGAAGATGCGGTCTCCTGAGGTGCATCACCCCATGGAAATGCAAACACTGCACCCCAGGAGTGCTTCTCCCAGATGGTGAGGGAAGAAAAGGTGTGGCAACTGGGCACTGCGGCACACTGCCCTGAGAATACAGTTACATTTTTAATAACAAGGCCTCGGGTAACCACAGCAGCATAACAAGTGTATGAAAGGGGCCCAAGTCTCCCATCCTGCACCTCCTGCAGCCACTGACTCCCACACAAAACGCTGCTCACTGGGTGTAAAGCGCACTGGATCACCTCTTACCCACCTCTCTCCTGACCTGGGTGCCAAAGAGCTGAAGCAGCAAAGAGTCCAGCCACAAAACACGTAACCTAATCCCTTGAAAGCCGTGGAACAAACTTTATTTTGCCCCACAGATGCCAGTGAACACCACCCTGGCCAGCACAGCTGCATTGCAGGGCTGCACTCGGAAGCAGCCGGGTAGGGACCCCCATCCCATCACCCTGCCCAGCGCCAGGGTGGGCACACACTCACCGGGGCGCCGACTGGTGCTGTTTGCTCTTCCTGGCGGAGGTGGTGGCGGGCGGCTGGCGCATGACGTGGGCGACACCCACGTTGACGGGCTGGGCGGCGGGCAGGGTCACGTGGCTGGCCAGCAGCGTGGGCTGCTGCATGATGGGGTTGTAGTGGCTGCCGTGAGCGTGCGTGTTCCTGCAGGGTGGGGAGACAGGCACACGTTTAACAGGCAACTGGTGGCTGTTCCACAGGCTACCACCAACAGGCTCTTCCACAGGCTACCACCGCCCTTCCCCAAGGTACCCTCCCATCCAGGGCCCACTGAGCTCCTAGTCCACCCAAGATGGAGCGTTTTCCCCAGGGAGCAGACCGAAGAGAGTGTTGTGGGCACAGCACTCCACTCCAAGGACATGGAACAGAGAAGTTGCCCACAGCTTTCAGACAAGGGGGCGACAGGCTGCAGCCCTTCTCCCTCACAGCATTTGTGAGGCCCCATCCCTCCTGCCCCCCTCTCTTCTCAGGCCTCTTCCAGCACTGGTGGATACTTCAGGGAGACTCCAAGCACCTCCAGTTTACCTCCAGTCTGCCAGTGGTTGGGTGCCTGCCATGGACTCTGGGATGACGGTCGCATGCTGGACAGACGTGTGGGTGGCCACCCCAGTCAGCTGTTGCCAGGCAGGAGGGAGCAGGATCTGCTGAGTGCCACTGGGCCATGCTTGCTGTCAGACAGAGGGAAAGAAAAAGGCATCATGCACCAAGCATGAGTGGTGGTCCATGCTCACTCAGGGCTCCTCATAATTATCATAGTCGTAATACATAGCTCTTACCCCCTTTCAAATACTGTTAGGAAAGAACAACAAAAGCAGTAAAGGCATCAATATAGAAAATGGAAAGGAAGGGGGGAAAAGTCCCTGCCATACAATGCAGCAGCTGTGTTTTAGGCTAAACCAGGAATGTGAAGGATCAAAACTAGTTGGCACTTCAACCCAAACATCAAACACTTTAGCACCTTTTAATTTTGACTCTCCCGATCAGCTGGGCCCTATGGTTTCATTGTTAATTTCCCCCTCCTACAGCCAGTTTTCTTTCTCACCCCAACAGACCTAAATGACTTCAGGAACTTAAGAGGAACTAAAAAGGAAAATAAACTTTTCAAGGACCAGGAAAAAGAACTGGGCTTTAGCGAGGAGGAAAAAAGGTGAATTTGGGGATACCAAAAGGGAACACCTGTAAGCCACTGGCTGCTCCTCAGAAGGAACATCTTGCTACACGGCCAAGAAGCCCAGTGGCCTGCTTGCAGTTCACCAGGACACTCCCTGGGCAAGGCATAGTGGAGCCATGCACAGCTACATATTGCATGCTTGTCCTCTCCATGTGCTTTCCTGCTCTTTCTGAGTGTGTGCCCCCCTTACAGGGCATAAATCTCTGCCCTGTGACTTGAACCATCGTTCTGGTATGCAATATCTCTCCAGCTGCACCGCCACAGGCATGACTCAGGTTGTCCTGCTCCAGTGACTCTATACAGTCACCTGATTGGTTTTTTGACTTGGGAAACTTTATTTGCTATGTGCTGCCCAAAGGCAGCTCTGGCAGCTTATCACTGCCTGGGCTGAGGAATGCAGGGGTACCAGCTATGGCCCACCTTTGTCCCAACCTGCACTACTATACTGGATCTCTGTTGTGTTATCTCCAAGGAGGCTAAATTTGAGGAGAGGCTTGTTCCAAGCATACATTTGTCCCCTTCTCCATTCTCACAAGAATCCAGTTAACTGTCCCCAAACCCTTCTATCCCTCAGCGGAAAAAAAAACAACAAACCACTCCCCCAAAACCACCCTTCCCCATTCTGCTCCAAAGTTTGACTGTCTTGCAATTTTCCATGTTGCTGCGTTAGATGAAAAGGCTGCTACAGTGAGGCCTCTCACAACATCTGCAAAGGATGGACAGTCACAAGGCTCCTGAGAGCCCTTTATCTAAGGAGCCACAACCACAGGCTGCTGCTGCTTGGAGCAGGTAAGAGAAAGAGGCAAAGACACAAAAAGATCAGGGAGGAAAAAAAGCCTTTTTATTCTTTTCTCTTTTTCCCCAGCTTTGCTTTAACAGAGAAGACTAAACTACTCTTGCAGTCAGTCCCAGGGGACTACCTGGATTTACTTGCAGAGAAAACTGCTTCCTCCCTTTTCAGGAAGAGAACGAAACAAAACTAAGCTCCTTGCCTGACTGCAGTGCATAAATTTAGATGCAGTGTCAGGGTCTAGGCACAAATTCCTCACTTATTAGGTAAGGACCACTGAATCATTTAATCTGCAGATAAGACTTGTCTAGGCTGATCCACCAGCACAGTGCACTGTGCTTACACACGGGAGGCTTGTGCCGGCAGCCGCAGCCTGTTCCCAGTTATTGCCTCACTATGAAATCTTGCAGCTGTGGTGGAGCACCGTGCTGGCCCCTGCACTCGGGAGCTGGGGGATCCCCTGGTGCCACGGAGCTCATGCTCCGGATATAGAGCAGGAGCGACTAATGGAACAACTGTGTTTGTTCTGAAAGCTGGTGGCAGGACCTCTGTGGGAACTGTTGTTGGGAAGGAGTTAAAAGGAGAGAAAAATCAAGAATTCAGGGCATTATTCAAGTACAGGGGACAGTTCTAGGTCACGTCATGGAAGTCTGCCAGAAAATTGTACAGTTTTGTCCCTTTTGAGATCAGAAGCCACAGAGAACTTTTAGAAAAGACAGGATCAGTCTCCTTTCACCAGTCCCTGTGCATACCCTTGCTTGAGAGGGTGAAAATAGACCCAGACAAGTTACAAACAAGTTACTTTAGCCACTGATGGTGAATCTTGCGGGCTTTTTGCTCTGCCTTGCACTGCCTAGCTCCATCCCACACACTGCAGACACACAGCTGCCAGAGATGCTGCTCAAAATCCATCAGTGCCTCAGCCCAGGGTCCCTCCAGCCCCTGGAACTCCTTCCTCCTTCCCTCCTCCAGGACAGCTGGTCTTGTACAAAATGCACGAGGGGAACTAGATGCTGGCTGCGCTGGGATGCAGTAAGGCCTTACCAGCCACAGGCATCCTGATGAGGTCAAGCACAGTAACCTGTGCTGTGTGCTGGGAGCAGCACTGTGCCTGATCAGTGGGACAAATAAGGCAGGTGGAAAGACAGAAGTGGGCTCCAGAGGCGCTACACTCTGCTGGGGACAAGCCCTCTAGTAGTTGGAGCAATCCCGTGGTCCAGTCTGAAGAGTATTAGATAAGCAGCTGTGCATGAGGGGAGCAGCTCTCTGCTGGGAGAGAGACACGCAGCCGCTCAGAGATCAGATGTGACTACAATGCATCACAAAGAAGCTGTGTTTTTCCATTCAGGAAACTGGAATTGGGTACACATTTGTTTATCAGACCAGCTGCTCAGCCCAAACCGAGCGAGGCCCACGGACACCAGATGCCACCGGCATCAATCAGAGTGCCCTGCCACCAGAGTGACAGCCAGCATTTCTCATCGCGCCAGGCAAACAGATACATCAACAGGCAGACCGCCTCTCTTTTATTAAATCAAAAATTAAAAATCTATGCAAGCGAAGAGAGCTTTTCAGAAACAGCTCGAGTTCCCTTTTGGAAGTGGCAGTGAATAAAATGTCAGTACGACATAGAAAGTAGGAAAGGGGCAGCCCAAGAAATGGGCATTCATGTGGCAGAGGCAGCACTGAAATTGGTAATCTGTGAGAGGGAGGGTGTTCAAAAGGACCTTTACTACCAAACATTCCTCATTTGTATAAAGTCCAACAAAGCCACCTCGAGAGTGGAAGGTCCTGAGACCTTTCAGGCTCCTGCTGCCTTTGGGATGCTTCAGATCACTCCTTCAAGCCCCACAGAAAGCACACCACAAGAAGTCTGGTAGAATGGTGGGGGCATGTAAAGCTCTGTGACCTCCTTCATCCACTGCCTTGGCTGACTCCTTGCACAAGCAATAGGTGCCAGGCACTGAGCCTGCACAGACTGCTCTCGTTTTGCCATGGCTTTTGTTTTCCCTGCCTCATAGACTCTGCTTTCCTACCAAACAAGAGAGGTGGTCCAAGTCTGTTGTTACAACACGCTGCAACAGAGATAGGTTTGATGTTTTAGACAGTCTTCTAACAAAGGCTCTGCTACTGGGAAGGGGCAGGGCAGGTGGAAATCACACAGACTGCAAGTTGCATTTTGATCCACCAGATAAGCACGACTGGCAGCTGGCAAAGGAAGGCAATATCACCAACAGTCTTACCGCAGCAGTGCAGGGCACAGGCGTAAACCCTTAAGTCTGTGGGTACCTGACTGCAGATCAACCAAGCCTGAGTCAGAGGCATGCATTTTTAATTAACAGGTCACCTTTTCCAGGAGGCACAACTTAGTATTTAGTATACTTGGAGGTTTTTTTCCTGCCTGTTATCAGCAAAGGTACCGTGGCACCAACTCAAAAACAGTAGGGGTAGAGTCACTGAAGCCAGCACAAGGTGGAATGAACTGCTCCTCTGATTTGAGAAGCTGGGGCTCGCCTTGAGGATGTGCATGTGATCAATAGTACCCATTTCTGATTGTTTTTCTTCTGGAAGGAACCACGCTTTTCCTGTGAGCACAATTCGACAATTATGCCAATAAGTGCTGCTGACAAGGAGAGCTCCTTGCCTGTGGGGACTTTGCCTCTGCCCCTTCCATCTCACTCATACCTTAAGAGCAGAGGTGCAGCTTACAAAACAGAATGGTGGAATCTTACAGCATGGAAGACATTTATTGGCAACACACAATTCACCACTGTGACTCCTGACTACAAACTACCACTGAGACTGCAAGTTCAGGAGGATGCAGGAAGGTTATTATCAGTTCCTCCTCAGCAGAGGCCTGATACAGATTTCCCTGAGGCTTTCCCACTGATTCCAGTGGAAAACCAGAAGGAAAGAAGATCTTTCTGGAGGCTTTTGCAACTCTGACATAGCCTTTGAGCTGGGGGAGATTTGGACATTTCAGAGAAAGCTGCAGACTCTTATACAGATGGCCAAGTCTCCAAACTGCACCACAGAAGGCCCTTAGATAAAGCTACTCTCCTCAGCCTCCAAGAGCTAAACAACACAGTGAATACCTGCTGAGCTCAGTGCCTTCAGAATTCCTTACCTGTGCGAGGAGTCCTGGCTGGATCTGAAGAGGCTGGGCCCCAGGAGCCTGAGTGACAATGGGAACTGCGTTCTCCATCCGAACCGAATACCCAGCATGCTTTGAAGGGGAGGCTTGTAACCCTGTTCCACCAGCACAGAAGGTACAGCATTAGACATCAGCAGCACTGCTAGGAACAGGGGTTTGTTTTAAGAGGTGCCTAAAGGCACTTGTTGATGTCCACTTAAATTGTAACATTCAGTCCCTCTGAAAAATTGGGCTATCAGAGTGCCACATGTCCTACCCCGGCCCAGAGATGTCCACCAAATGTTCACAAAGATTTAAGGGTGCAGAAAAGACAGAAGGCATTAAGGGGTTAACTGAGTTCATATTTTTAGCGTACCTCAAATGCACAGGAAATATCACAATACAGTGTGTACAGGGAGAAAAAGAATGGAGTGAATGGTTTCTCTTCACCGTATTTTCCAGTTTGACAACAGAAAATGGTCTTTACCAGCCCAAACGTATTGCTATGTGAGAATGCTCTCTTTAGACCCAAGTGGGACAGTGGGATGGGAATCCAGAACTCTGTACTCCCTCAGCCTTGATACGGATAGGTGATTTTCTCTTGAACAGTTTCTTGGGACTCATATTTAAAAGGCTCTAGCACACCCCAAATTCCATTGATTGATTAAGCCACACGTAAGTCTAACTGAGCTGGAGAAAACTTCCCTCTCCACCACCTCAGCACAGCCTGTGCTGCCTCCTCTGCTTTAGAGCTTTCTCAGGACAGCAAGCTGAAGATGTTAGCTCACGTACTCTAGCAATACCTTTCTGAAGTCAAACCCTTGAGATGCATTTTAACTACGTAGAAGAGGTCTAGCTAAACTTCTCTAGTTCAAAAGAGCTTTGATAATCTTGGAGAACATTTAACAAGTGCCTAGAGACTGCTGCACAGACAGGCTTGTAGAAATGAAGAGTAGAAGTTGCACCAGCTGAACCGAGGTCTATTTAGACCACTTCCTACAGATACCCATCTGGTTTTCCAAATTGCTACAGCATGTAAAGTTCAGAGAAGGACAAGTGGCTAATTCTGATCATCACCTGAGCTGTCTAACAATGGTACTTTCTACTACATACACAGGCAGAGCTGTTTGCAGTGGGGCTGGAGCTGACGGAATTTTACTCATAAATGGTCATGAGCATGTTACGGGGCAAACCCTCATCTCCACCCCCACCATGCTCCCTGCTGCATTACCCTCCTGAGTTCCCCTTTTAGCAACAGAATCACTGAGAAGTGAGGGGTCCATTATGCACATGCTGATTCATTGTTACCTTGGGGAAAGCTTTCAAGTTTACCAAAGTATGGCAGAAAAGCCTCAAACTCTGTTCATGGCAAAAGATGACAAATATCACGTATTCTCTCTCAGCCCCTTCTCAGCATCTGCCCTGTTGTTTTAGACCAGCTACCTCCAACTCATGCTGATAGAGCTGCCTGCGAGATCCTCCTCTGCTGCAAATATTTCCACCTGCAACAACCCCACTGCTCCAATTTCCCAGGCCAGCCTTCTTCCTGCAATACGACCTGCGCTAAGGGAGCTCATTTCCAACACGCTGGACAAAACAGCAGTGGGGAGGGAGCAGCAACTGGCCAAGGCCCCGGTGAGGCTGTTCCTTACCTTGGAAGCCTGGTGGGCAGACGATGAGAGCTTGCTGTAAGGGGTCGGGGCGGGCACAGATCTGCGCTGTTCCTGTCTGCAGGGGCATGCTCCGCTGGGCCACCGCAGCCATGGACGCCGCTGAGGGCTGGTAGAGTGCAGATTGGTAATTTAGTATGGAGACCTCGGGGTTGGCTAAGGAAATAGTGGCACTGGAGGAGGTGGGAGCCAGGTTGGTGGTCTAAAGGAATGACGGGAATTAAACAAAAAACAAACAAAAAAATGAGGGAGATGGGTACGCTGGAAGAAGCAAAATCCCAAAACAAAATAAAAAAGTAAAATAGTGTAAGATAAAGTGGAGAAAAAAAAAGGAAAACACAACCAAACCAAACCAAACAAAACAGCAAATCAAATATAAACAAGGGGTAGAACAGGACACTGAGGAGCACAGAGACAAGGGTAGCGCTGGGGAAAGGAGCACAGTCCGCCCGAGTAACCACAGCTGTACCACACCACAGGACCTCCAGCCATGCAGTGCTGCTGTGAACTGCTGAGAGACACAGCACATTCTCTAAAGCAGAACTATAGCCCCATTTCTCACCCAGCTGCCTCTGATTTGCAGCATGATGAAGATGGGGTCAGAATATGTTACTATCCACAAATCATGTTGTTCACTCATCATGTACATAGGTCTAGAAGCTGCTCATATTTCTGAGGTAAAATAAACTCAGCACCTCCATGCCTTGTGAAGTCTCATCCTGAGAGGGAAGACTCATTCCAGTCCTTCCTCTTTAATACATTGTACTGAAGATGGCACATGCCCCTTGAATTATGTTTGGAATTTGAAGTAATCAGAAGGCATAACAGGTGGTAATACTAATACTTGCAAAGTCCAAACTTGGCTTGTCTTTGAAATCTCTTAGAGCAGAAACTCCAGCAGGGGATATTGAAAAGCCGCAAAAATCACCCCAGTGTTCTGCAAAACATCTAGAAATCTGAAGACTTTTTTTATTTGGACTGAGTCTAACAGTTGCAGACAACTGAACAGCTCTGCCACTGCTCTAAAAATATGTCCTTAGCATTCCTGCCTAGGCAGCCAGACTCTACCAGACCAGAGCCCATCCTTCCCCTCCGCCCAAACATACCAGCAACACTGCTGGACATAGGTCAGACACCACTTTCTCATGGTAAGTGACAGGTCAGACAATGCTTTCTCATGGTGAATATATAAACCCAGGAGGAGGCTTTGATCAAGGCTGGAGGAGACAGCAGGCTAAGCATTTTGCACTGCACTGGTTGCCACTGGACCCGTGCTGCACTGCCACAGCCACAGACGTGAAGGATGTGACGACAGAACATTTCTTCCTCCTCCTCATCCCCTCTCCATGCAGAGGCAGTGAAGTGCAATCTGCTCTCCAGTGCGACACACTGAGCAGCAACCACAACAGCTCCCACACTCCTAATCTCAGAAGCTGTAACTGGAAGGAGGCAATCCCCAGACATTTTGCAGAGACAGGAAACAAAAGAAAGCTAAGATGAATGGTACAGTGAAGAGAATTGTGAAAGACTTAGAGCTTGTTCAAATCAAAAAAACCTTCCTGGAAATATTTCTACCACTTTTTCTAGGAACACTGGAGATACCAGTTCTGCTCACAGCACACACCCCTTAGGAGAATTCAGAAATTACCATGGATCTCCGCAGCCAACAACTGATCGTAATGTCAAGTGAGCTGCGAGGAAATGAAAGCAAGCCTGCATTTCCTACTAGCAACTGTGGTACAAATGGTGTCTCTGCCCTGCAGCTGGGGCCTAGGGGAGCCTGTAGTGTGCATTTCTTTAGTCAGCATCTCAGAAAGAGACAAGAAAGGGAACTGGTGTTTGTAACTAATATGCTACCACACCAAGTCACGACCTATCTCTGTCTGAATCTGCTTGAATTGTTTCAAAAGACCTTCTGTGATCACATGTATCAGGACCTGAGTCATGAAGCCTGGTTTTCTGACTGACGCAGGAACACCCTGTACGTCTATACAGACTCCTTTAGCTCCCTGGCTTTCCAAACACCACTTCCGCCACCTGCAATCTCTAGAGTGAATCTTGAGCAGCCTGTTCCCAAGAGGCTTAAAAGACAGTAGCTATTTCTTGAGCTTCAGTCTCCTAAAGTGCTCTCCCTGGAGAGTTTCCCTTCACTCCTGTAATACAGTACCGCAGTAAACAACTTCGCCTGCTAGTCACATAAAATTTGTCAACACAGCACCCCCTCAACACTGGGGCAAGGAAAACTAATACAAAGCACGATTATAAAGCCAGAGCCCACTGAAGGAGTGTGCAGTGTGTTTGCAGGGGGGGTATGTGCACACAGTCCCCACATCAACTATGGCATCTGGACTAAAACCAATGCGAGATAAGAATAAACATTATCATTAAACTCTTCTTTCATGTTGATCAGTTACAGTGCTGTGTCTGTTACAGAAGGATTTAAATTCTTTTTTGCTTCAATGGAAATTTGAAGAACTGCTGTAGGATCACAAATACTTCTGTCTGACCCAAGGAGTGAAGTCCTACTTGCTGCATTAAGGGACTAATGAGCTTTTCCCCATAGCAACTTCCCAAGTAAGCAGGATTTATCACCCCAACAACAACATAAACAACGTGGGCAACACTTCACCATCACACAAAATGTCACAAAATTACTGCTTGCCTGAAGAAAAGAGAATGACAAAAGGAGCAGAGGAAGGACAGTAAAAAGGCACCATCTCTTGGCAGGCATGTTAAATGGGATGCTACTTCGCTTTTCATCTTCTAGACCCTGCTGACATAAAGGTTTCAAGCACTGTCTGCTTCTGATCAATGCCCTTACCTGGTTGTGGACTGTGTTCAGCTGGTTGTTAAAAGTCATGGTCAAGTTGGTCGATGTACTTGGGGCTACATGGGTGATGAATGGTGTCTTGCTCTGGTTCACTGTGTCATACATATTCACCCGCCGCTTGCAAATCTCCATGTTCTGGAAGCAGGACTTGACACTGTGTAAGGGAAGGGGGCAAGGAAGAGACAGAAAATCAACCAGCCAACTAGCACAGGTAACAGTTCATCACAGTGGCCCTGCATTAGGCCTCCACGGCAGGTCTAGCACTTTCTAGGCTCTTAAAGCCCTTTGCTGTTTTATGCAGGTCTCTCTTAACCAGTGAGAGTCAGTTTAACTCTGTACTGAAAAGGCCAAGATGACAGCGGCTGCTTTGGGACTCCTGGATGCTCCCATGGGTCTCAGCACCGCAATACAAATCACAAGAAGCAGGCAAACTGGTTGCTCTTTAGGTGACAAGGCAAGAAATACAAAGTGGCTATTTTTAAAGACTGAAAGAGACTGAGAGCGAAAAAGAAAGATAGATATTAGCTTTTTTCTGATGATTGAGCCTGAGAGAAAAAGACAACTCATGCTTTTGCCTCAGTGTAAGCCTAAAGGTAGTTTTACACATCCTTTGCAGGGGAAGAATTCTACTATTCTTGATCACTGAGACCACTAAAAAAATCTCCCATGTTCCTTTCAAGAAGTAGTTCACTGAGAGCTGAGTCCAGTCAAGCAGTTAAAACATTGCCCCTGTCTGGCTAAATGCTTGAGCAGATGCTTATCTTGAAGCACATGAGACCTCCTCTTGCAGTCAATGGGACAATTCATATCGAAAAAGGTTACGCCAAATCAGATTCATCAATGCCCCGAGGCGATCCGGTTCTGAGGTTATCTCACACTGAGAATTGGATCTCTGGGGGAAAGATTACAGCTTCTTCCTCTACACTGCCTTGCCCTTAAATGTTATTGATATAGCAATGGAAATTTTCAGAAGTATCATATTTTGTGCCTCCTGTAAAGGAGATGAAATACTCTCTACATTTTTAAAGCTCACCAGGTATCTACTACATGAAACTGTCAGTATTTCATTTTTATAATTAGGATACCAAAGCATACAGAGGTTAAGAAATAACAATGCAGCAAACCTGTGCAAAACTGTGGTTTTAATAAAATCCCATTTTTTGAGGTCTAAAAACCAATACAGGTTTTCCACAATTTCTCCATAATAATTGATTTTTACAAATGCAACCTCAGAGTCTGCAACTCAACTCCAAAAAGTATAAAGGTATTTATTTTATTTCCGTTATCCCAACACAGAAAAATAGAAATTCCAAGCACTGAAAATCAGCTGTAGCTGTAAAAAAATCAGCTGTATGCTGATTGTTTTGTAATGATCTAAACTGTTAGAGGAGGTGAACATATCCTCACATAATTTTTAAGAAACAAAATGTCCCTTCAAAAGGACAACCTCGTATGATCCCTAGGGCTGGTCAGGAAGAGGGCCTTGATCTTTTCATCCCTATCTTTTCTCTTATTCAAATGGTCATCTCTCTTTTCCTGTGAGTAATATCTTGATAACTGGATCTGGGCCATAAACACCTGCAGACAAGACAGGCTCAGGACACTGTGCACAGCTGCACATTATGAGCATTCACTTACAGAACTATACCTGTTAGTTGCAGAACATTCAGCAAAATCAAACACTTATCAAACAAATACAGACTGCAATTGGATTGCATTTTTTAGTCATGTATGAACATAATTCCCCATTCAAAAAGCAGAAAGCATTGAAATGACTATATTTTCTCTACATGGTGAAATGTGTGTGTTACTAAACCGTTTTATGTAACATGGTGTAAGCTCTACTAATGCAACACCACATTCTCTGTCCTTACTTTAAAAAAGAGGGGGTTAAAAAAGGCAGGGACAAAGCAAAACAGAAAAAGTTCCAGAAGTACTCAGCAATTTAAGAGGCAGGGAGCTAATTATGTGAAACGGGGAGCTAAAGTCACCTTGCTGTCTGCTTGCAAATAAGCAGAACAGCCCATCTCGTGCTGCTCAGACTTGCAGCCTCTCTGAAGTGTGCCACAGCAGATTCCTTCCAGAAGCTACAGCTTCCACATATTCTCACTTTCTCTGCTGCCCGATTTACTTTCAAGACAGATTACAACTCCCTGCATCTCTCAAGGCTTTGAAGTTTCTATTCTCCAAACCACAGGCAATCACAGACAAAATTTCCATCAACTTGCCATGCTGGTTACAGCTTATTGCTCTCTTTTCCAATCACTGCTTCCTACGTGGAGGGGCTGCGCGGGGTTACGCACACGGCTGGCACAGCATTTAGTATTCAGAGACCTGATGCTGAATTCTTTACTTGGGTAAAATCCTCACTGCTATTGGCCCCAGTGATATTTTCAACCTTTCTGGGGATTTGTCTGAGCAGCCACAAGTGAGCACTTCAAAAATGCAGATGTGGTTATGGTCTGTTGCGTTAGTGGAAAGATTTCTGACGGTAACGCATTAGGACACAAATCTCTCCTATCTTGCACAATCAGTTGTTGCACGGTAAGAGGGACTGTTGCAAATTAAGAGACTTTTGTCTCTGATGCTCATGCTGTTAGAAAATGCTGTCATATTTTATTTATGAATGGTTTTTATATGAAACTTACTTTCTCCCTGTTTAGCGCAACAATCTTCCATCTTGTTTTCATTACATTTATCATTTACTATCTCTATAGATAACAATGCTCCAAAATGGCTGTGCATGGTACGTCTGGGTCTACACAGATCGTGCACCCACTACCTTCTGGTAAGCAGCTGCTCTTATCTTGTGATAAATGTAACAAAAAGGCAGCTACAGCTCCTTCAAAGAGGGAAAGCTACCTTAAATGAACTTGAAATACCGCAGCCACACATATAAGCAGGAGACCTGACACAGCTACCTGTTGCTCTGCAGCACTCACACAAACATACTCCACATCTTTTTAAGGGATCCCCTTTAATTTTGTACCTGAGCTCCTGACAGCCTTTAAAAACTCATGCAAATGGCACCCAGAGAAGTACAACACTGTGCTGGCAACTGTTCTCCTGTCAAGTGGAAGGGACAGCCTGCAAAAGCACCGTGAACTGCAAGCACTGTAGAGCAGGATGTTCAAAGCTAGGTGTCCTGAAGGCTTTGGAAAACTCCCACTGTGTATCTACCTTCTTCTCTTACACCTGAGAAGCCTGGCCTATGTGAACTGCCCTATGTGAAGAAGTGACTATCCAAGGGCAGTGGGCTGGGTGCAGGTTTCCGTGCTGTGTGATGCAGCCTTAGAAGCACGAGCAGTCAGGCTCGAAGGCATGACACTTCTTCACATCTCCAACAAGCCACGGAGCCCATCCCTATTNACTCCCACTGTGTATCTACCTTCTTCTCTTACACCTGAGAAGCCTGGCCTATGTGAACTGCCCTATGTGAACTGCCCAGGGGACAAGGGCAGTGGGCTGGGTGCAGGTTTCCTGCACTTCAGGCTGCTCCTTAGAAGCAGGAGCAGTCAGGCTCGAAGGCCTTCACATCTCCAGCAAGCCACGGAGCCCATCCCTATTCCACACGTGTGTCAGATGAGGTCAGAGCGTGGTATTTAAGGTGACACAGGCAGACAACAACAGCTGAAAATTGAACTCCTTGTCCTGTTGCCTATGCTTGTAAAACAGAGCTCCTGCAGAACAGCTCTTCCCTTAAAAAGCAAAGAGCCTCAAACTGACCCCTGCAAGATGGGAAGGTTCTGGGAGTAAGGGTCGGCTCCCTACTGCAGATAAGGTTGATTATTTCAGTAACAATCAGGACTATATTACTTTGAGTTAGACTGATAGTTTCAGCACTAATTGCATAATTTCTTCTGCATTTTAATGGAAAAATATGTAATTATTGAATATTTACATAATTAATGTAGCACACACTGCAGCATTTTAAATGCCAAGCACCTACAACACAATTCTAACAACCTTGACTTGGCAATCCTCTCTTTTTTAACCAGAAAAAGATTAAAACTTAGGCCTTAAAGATCTTAACAATGCCCTTCAGATACATTTGGTCTCCACCACAGCCAGCTCTTCCCTTCACCTCCCAGTTCAAAACACAAGGAAAAGCCACGTACTGTGTGCTGTGAGGGAAATCGAGCAAGTGTGTCATGGTGACAAAAGGGTGGCTCAGAGTTTCAATGGGTGTTATCCTCTTATCTGCATCTATCGTCAACATCTTCTTTAACAGATCTATAAACTCCCGCCGGTCTGCCTTTTCCACCAACATATCACTTCCTTCCAAATCCGTTGTCATGTTTACCTAAAGGGGAAACGACAAGAGTGAGCGCCAAAGGAAAGAGCAGATGGTCAGGTCTCCAGCAAACTGTGTTTACTCCTCGCTGGAGCACATGCCCTGCAAGCCTCCCTGTCTAAAGGGGTAGTTGCTGAAGTCACACAGCAGACTCTGGCTGGTCATCTGGCTTGTGCATGTCAGATCTCCAGACAGACTGTTAAATGTTCAGCTCGCTTGGGTCAATGGCTAATGAAACACTTAGTCACCCTCCACTGATGATGAACAGCTTCCATGTGGTAGCAGGCAAGCTCTCATAATCAGTGTATTTATCATACAAAGTACTGGGCTATCAGACACTTATCTATGTGTCCCATGAGCAAAAACTATATAAAATACATAAAAATTGTCAGTAGGTTTATGAGAAACATTCCATTCATGTATCAGGTGGCAGGGAAAAAAACCCTCACATGTTATTTCATGCATTTATAAAGTCTCCCCTGATTCCAGTCCTCCATTTCTGCATGTTTGCTTATCAACGTTACCATGTCTAGACTTTGCTAGCAAAAATTCCAGTTTTGCACAATGATTTGTTTGTTAGCACAAACTCCTGTAGCAGGAGTGATTATGCTGGGATTAGCTTTCACAACTATATGGAACTGACAAGTGAATTAGTACTCCCCATCCCCCAGCCAGCCACATTTTACAGAGAGCATTCTTCTGCAGCCATTGTGAGTATTTCCAGTGTCACCATTTAACAAACGGAAATATTACAGCACAGAGAACTAAGGGACTTGCCAGTGGTCACATGGAGGAGCATTGGATAGACAAGAGAAAACGCAGGATTTCAACACTCAGAGATGTAACTTAGTCATTTTCCAAGGCTGCTTTACTATGGCTGCAGTCACCCCTACAAAGCAGGATATAACAGCTAATTCCGTAGGCATAATCCTGGTATTTTTCAGGAGCTGGAACAAGTACAGGATATTCAGGGAACTCATGTAATTCCCTTTTTTTACTGCTGCCAGAAGACACGTAAACAGTCTTCCTAGTTACTCACCAATGCTCTTACCTGTGCCATATCATCCAAACAGTTGAAAATATACTTTCTTGCTTCCTTCGACTTAATCCCCGTCTCTGCCTCATGATCATCTGGCGTCTGCTCAAAAAAGGACACAGGCATTGACCAACACTGCCCTGCAGTCAGCTGTGCTTATGTGGCCACATGTGCCTCATCCTGTCCTCACCAGAGACCACTGTGCCTCTCTTGCCTGACCAGACAACATCGATGTGATTTCTGCTATGGTTATGTGACATCTTTTGTGTCACAAGATGTTTTATCTATTCCCTTTCACTTCTGAGGATTCTCCTGACTGTGGTGGGTGTCCTACACTCATCCTAGCTCAGACTCCCATCCTTACAACCAGATGCCCACTGGCCTCTCTCCTTGAGGGACTGCATGCAGCCAAACACGCTGGCACACGAGACTCAGGGCTCACCTGCATTACTAGTGGTTTTGATAGTCAGAATTAAAATGCTTGTCTCCCCCCCACACCCCAAGGCATTAGATATTAGAGCAAAGTCTGCCCAGGGCATGTTTAATTTAAACTACACACCAATTCACAGACTACTTAGAGGAAGATTTCCAGGTCAATTCTAGACTTAAGTTTCCCACAAAGCAATGCTGAGCAGGTGTGTTATGGGCTGCAGACTTTGGGGATGGCAGTTTTACCTTGGGTCATACCCACCCCAATGTCTGCACTGCGCTGCAAAAAGCAGAGACCTAGGCTCCGAGGAGACCTGAATGTCTCCTCACTTCCAACCAACTGCAAGGTAAAAGAAGTACGGAAATGTCTTCCTACCTTCAGTCTCCACAAAGGATATGGTGAGTCTGTATCCCTGTTGAAAAACCTCGTAGTCTTTGTCCCTGCACTTAACAAATACTCTGCTGGTAAGCCCTGCGTCTGTGAAATATAGCGAATCTGTAAGAGAAGGATGAGAGGTCACTGTTCACCCTGTGAAGATCTCTGGAGGTCTTCCATGAAAGAGTGCAGAAGGCATTTGAAATGATGGAACAAAAAAAAAAGAGAAAATGTAGCATGCAGTTAGACTTCACCCAAAAAAATTAAGTGCAAGGAATGAGAGGAAAGAGAACTTCCGTATGGAATTCCCTCCATTTATCATGTACATCACTGGAAACTCATCCTTACAGTACAGTCCCACAAGGCCTAAGGACAAAGACAGGAAGGTCCCTAAGTTTTGGAGATCAAGGAAAAGATCCAGACAGCTATTTCAACGGGGTGTCTCACCACTTTGCAACTTTTTATGTCACCCTCTCCTCTCCCAGAAGGAATTTCAACAATTTGCCATTTTCTCTCTAACTTTTGCTGGTTTTCCTCCACCTGAGTGTAGAGCCTGTCCCAGGAGCAGTTTGAAGTTCAAAACGTAAGACTATGAAGTGACTATCCCTAAACTTGGATGAAATATACACTCAAATGAACTGACACCCTCATGGTATGTAAAGTATTTCATCTCTACTGACAACTACATGATGTCATTTATTATGTGGGTTACATCCAGGCACATGACCTCATTGGCACCCACAGAGCTGGAAACACATGTTTCCAGGATCTCCAATTTTATTTTTTTAATAGAGGAGAAAGGGTTTGTGATTACACAATTAAAGACCAATGTCATACATGCCTGGGGTGCCACATGGAACCTTAACTTTGGCATCTTCTGACTCCTGAATGTTTCGTTCTGAAAAATTGCTGCAGACTCTGCAAAACTACTCAAAACAGTCATCTACTCTAGAAAACTCCAGGGAAGAACAGAAAGTGCTTTTGAGAGAAGAGAGGGATAAAGAAATTAATGAAGGCATAAAAATCAGCTGCTGTTTCAAAGACTTCCAAGCACTCAGTGCTTGGAAGGACCCAGTTCACTGCACATGGCTTGCTCAGCTTGCTCCTTAGGTCCATCAGAAGAGCTCATGCACTGGAGAGGCATCAGGATCCTGCCTGCAGCCCAGTGCTGCAGCAAGGGGCCAGGATCAGCCCCTACCCCTTTCCCAGCTCCACAGGAGCCCTTGTCATACTTCACCAGAGAAAGCCTTGTGCTGGGCAGTTAAGCTGGGCAGTAGAGGTATGGTGATTTCTTTTTCAGCTGTGTGTTTTATGGCTTTTGGGGTGCAACAGGTAACGGAGAGAAATCCACTCTTCATGCTTGGTACGTTATTTTCAAATGCTTGTAAGTTTTTCAGCTAAGTCTGATTTCCTTTGGAGTCACTAACTGCCCTGCTCTTCACTGCAAGTTATTTCTCCTGCCAAATATTACCTTTAGAGCTCTGAGTAAAAAAATACTAGTTTCAAAAGAAGAGTCAAAACATTTAAATATATGAAAAACTTATTATCCTGCTTTTTTTTTTTTTTCCCATAAATTTATTTCCTAAAAGCAAAAAAGACCCTTTTCAGGCTGTATTTGCAGACAGCTAAGATCAGTATGAAGAAGACTGTGGGAATGGAAAGCGTTCCACAGCCCTGGCTCCAGCAGCTGCTGTGTTATCAGTTTTAGGACTACAAAAAGAGCATAAAAGCCTATAGGGAAAAAAAGGACGACAGCTCATATTAACTGGAAACCTACATCAATGCGAACGTTCTCCTCCTTGTCGTTGCTTTTAATATGCACTCTCATAAAAGGGTTATGAAACGCAGCCGAGTTTGTGCAGTTTTTTCTGACAAATAAACCTGTATTCAGCACTTGCTGTTACAGCAGAGAAAGGGTGCCAGCTCTGCTCAGCGAGGAGAGACATGTACACAGCTCTCCAGTCAATGGCAGCGTTGACTCTTGATTGAGATTTCACTTAGGCGGTCAGGTCTTAAAAGCCAGCGTACCAAGCAGCACACTGGTTACCTAGAATAAACACCCCAGGTGGAAAACAGCAGGGTTGTCCTGGGAGGGTAACAAACACAGACTCCTCACTAGCAAAAGTGAAAAAGTTGGCATCTGTTCACTCTGACGAGAGAAGGGAAAAGCATCCCTGCACTTACCGGGACCCAGGGCAATATCCACACCCACCTGATCGTACTCCGAAGCTCCCGGGTACAACGGCCAGCCCAAGAACAGCTCTGCAATGACACATCCCAATGACCACATATCGATTGCTTCACAAAACGGTAAACCAAGGATGATTTCAGGGGCTCTGCAAAAGAAGAGGTTAGAAAACATCAGCAAGGGGAGCAGACCCACTCAGCTGGCAGAGGGTGGCAGGTGCTGACTGGGACACTCATGGAGCTGCTACCAACAAGTGTCACTGCTCTGACGGAGCTGAGGGACCCAACATTAGTCAGTGAATATTTATCCTTGCAGAGGAGTACTATGGGTGTATATAGCCAAAAGACAGCCCTATGTTTTGCAGCATTTTGTAAAGGAGGGAACTACCATTTTTTTCGTTCAGCAACTGGGAATCTGAAGCCACCCACTTAAGGCCCCAACTTGAGGCTCTCAGGTCCAGCTCACTGTCCTATGGAGAACTGAGCAGATTCCCTGTGGTGAAGCATCCTCTGTTCACACAGACTGGTGGGTTCACAAACAGACAGATATTAAATAATCATTACAGGACTGGTATAAAAGGATTACTGACTTTTCTAACACATGGCTGTAACAATAAAACAGAGAAATAACGTAATTAGATCTATTAGACCTAAGCCTTTTCCTCAGGAGGAAGTAGCCATGAAACCTTCCTTTCCCTGTCTGTCCCAGTCATCTGATTAGATTTGCTTTTCCCTTTTAGCCCAAAACAGTCAAAATGCAGTGGCACTCTGACTATGCATTTACTGTCAGCTTCAGGAGATGCCACCAAAGCACCTCTGCCCCCTCCCCTTCCAAGGGGAATCTGTCCCACTGCTTGGGATAGTTTGAATCCTTCTTCACTGATGCTGAAGAGGTCTGTAGGATGAGGTTAGACAAGCTTGTTCAACTCCAGTGGCCAAGGTGAGACGAGATGAATCCTGACCTTAGCACCCCAAATGCTCTGCATTTCAAAAACAACTTCTGCTTGGAAGAATGAAAAGGATTTTACAAATACTGAAAACCTTATATTCACACAAACACCTTCCCACTTCTCCACCCTCTGCCTAAATGTCCACATGCAGTTAAGTGACATAGTTTCTACTTTACACTGGCGTGATCTAAAGCTTCTCCTGTGGCCCTTTTTGCAACATTTCTAGAGCCCAAGCTTCTGTAGTCAGGTGATGTACAGCAGAAAGAGTAACTTCCTTTCCCATACTCCTCTAACTATAAAGAAAAAAAGAAGACAGAGAAAAGAAACACACGTGGCTTTAAAACTTTCATAATTTTAAATATAGCCTTGGGATTTCTTGGGTCCTGATGCATATCTTGGGAATGCCTGGGGTTGACTATTTAGCAAATCAAGTGCCACCATCTGAAGCTTGAAATAGGACCCATGATTCCCAGTTTCCCATCTGTCATCAGGATAAGATCTGACACCAGTGAGATCATACTAAGGATTACCAATTGCAGTGGAAAATATTATGTTTTAATCACAACACTACAATCATGTGAAGACAAGTCTTTAGCCAAGAAACCAAGCAAAATGGGTAATTTTTTCCAAAGAAAGAAGCAAAGGCCTTGTAGCAAGAAGCCATGCCCCATTTTCAGTTCACAAACTTTCACAACTTTGGGTTGACTTGTAACAATAAAAGCCCCAACATATCTATCCTCAAACCAGCAATGCAGAATGTCAAAATTACAGGAAATCCTGGGATTTTAAAGTTAGAACACTTTGTATCATTACCACAAAAAACAAGCCAGAAACCTAAAAAGTGGCTGCCTTTAGCCCTTCCAGATACATCTGTGCTTGCTGTTGTCATACTCTACTGTTCTTTAGCCCACTGTGACGAACTTTTTATTCTAACACCAATTTCTCCTTTTGAGCAAGGGGTTAATTTTCCTCCTTTTCTCCGTATTCCGTCATCCCTGTCATCCCTGCACGCTACTCGACACCTAGACAAAATGCAGAGAGAAAAAGACAGCTATGGTGACCTGAATCTCATTACTATGTAAATCCTGCATTCAAAGCCATCTGCCTCTCCCTGTCTGCCTTCCACATTGTGAACGAAATGTCCCTGGTCACTAATGAGAGCTCAGCCACGAATCCCCGGAACTTCAAATCCCTCCCCCTAACTCAAGTGGAGGGAGTGGAGGGGTGGACTATCGGTGGGATATCCCCAATGTGATTTTGTGTGGAAAACTCCCTGTCTATAAAAATCGCTTGCACAGCTTTCACATGCAGCACACACCTCCTTCCCTCTCTCCCCACACTTATGCTGCCAACACCTCCAGACCCCAGCAAGAAGGGATGACCTAGAATTTAAGGTTCCAATATTTCTGGTTTTTGGTTTTTTTTTTTCTCTCTCTCTCGTGAGCCTTTGGCTCTCCGGTGGGTTTTCCTTAAAGCTGCACTTTCTGGAATGCAGTAATTAGGAGAGAATTTCTTTTTTACAGGCAAAAGAAGTTTTGCATCTCTGCTGCCGGGAAGAAAAGCACAAACCAGTGTCCATATTATTTAAACACATAAAATGCAACTAAACGGAACACCGTTCATTCTATTAAACCAGACCTATCCTTCTAGGGAGGGGCGATGGTGAGACAGTTTTATTTTATTTTACTTTATTGAAAGCTGGTATTCACATTACACAATTGAGCCTAAATGTTTGTTGCAATCTTTGCCCGTTAAGTCCCAAACAGATGATAGTTTTGTAACAATGATGAGAATGCCTGTGAGAAGGGTGCCAGATCTAAGTGATATGGTGCCCTACGTGCACCACTTGCTGCACCTTTCTCACAGCCTTCACGTCATAACTGTGATTTTTCCATGGAGAGGGTGTGGCCCTGAGACAAAAAGATTTTGTTAACTTAATTAAGCAGTCATTAGGAACACCACAAAAACAACAGGTATTGGACACCACACAGGCTTCCAGATTTTTAGCCAGCAGACACCTCCTGTCTGCTGTGTGAAAGGCAGAGTTGGAGGCAACAGAAAGAGCAAGCACTCTGCCTGCCTGAGACGGCCAATGCCAATTTTGGTGGAGGATGCTACAAGTTTTGCAACGATGTAACTCATCCACCGATAAAAAGCTCTGAACTCTCTTGGGTAGACATTGTTCTTCATGCTCAGTTAGGGATGCATACATCCTTCTGCATATAGACCTGTATTTAACAGGTGAAACTCCTCTCTTCCTTAACAGAGACATGTCAATTTCTTAGACAAGATGACATCTTGACTTCAATCACATGTTGTGGCATAGAACTCCATAGACAACCTTCTGCTTTGAATAGCATCTTAACTCAACTGTTTAAAGCCCGGTTTTCCTTCATCATGTTTAAATTTGTTACCTCTCACTTCATATTTATGCAAATTGGTCTAGAGGTGAAGATGGAAGTGCTTGAATCCCCTTTCCTCTAGCACAAGTTATTTTTATGCCTCTGCTCTGTTCTACCATGTCTGTAGCACCTTCTGGCTTCTCAGTGTACCATCCCATGGATGTTTCAATCCATTTCCACTGCCTGACCCTCCAACTCCTCTTTTTGACATGACTGCTTGGAGGCAGGCTGAACTGACCTAGAAAGAGTTAAACATGAGGATATTCCCTAGACTTATTTTACACTATTTGCAGAATGCTTTCGCGTTCCAGTCTTCCCTAAGCTTAATATTTTGTTTGCTTTTGGAGTGACATGAGGCATTTCAGCAGATGTTTTATCTGGGAGATCCTCTGAGACTCACAGTCCTCTTTCCAGAAGAGCTGCAGTTAATTTAGGATATAGAATTATGTACAAATAGTTCATGTTTCCTCTTCCAATGTTTACTGCTTTTCAGTGCTGCACTGATCTGGCATAATGTTTTCTGTAATCTAGATAAAGTCCTTTAAATGCTCCTCACTCTTTTCTGCAGCCTAACCTAAGCAAGTGTGTGATATCTGCACACTTGAACACTTCACTAGTGGTCCCACCACTTTTTACAGATAATTAATACATTAAATAACTACGGTCCTAAAATATGCATGCAGTCCACTTCAGAACTGACCATTGTACTCTTAAAAGCACTCAGATCTAGCTCAGCAAGACCTGAGTTTACACAAGAATGGTGTAATTCTCTTTTCCAAAGAGATAGAAAACAGTTTCCATGTCTTGGTCCCTTCTTGTGTGGGATTTCTCCATTCTGCAGCTGCTAACACTATGCAACAAGGCAAAATGCCCTATTAAAGTGTGCATATCAGAGTATTGCAACCATAAATTGAAAGGACAATTCACATGGCAGCAGGTCCTCCTGGAACAGCAGTGAGGTCTTCAGCAGATCTCTCCGTGGCTGCACAGGGATGGTGCAGGTTTTGTACCAACAGTACATCTGTGGGGTTTTTTAACACAGACTCACCAAACCTTTTGATTGTGGTGAGGATCTGGTCTGACACTACACAATGGCAGCCCACTGCCAGATACCTTAATACATACAAGAACATTCCCATTTGCTGCCCTCTGCCAGTATTTTGGCATGTGCAACATCCTTGGCACAGTAATTCCTGTCTCCTGTACAAGACACATGGAATGGAAACAGAAAACTTGCCCTCCTGTCCTTCTTCTTCCATGAGCTGCCCTCTATGTCTCCTAATAAAAGTCACTCCCCTTCTGCATGTGAAGGCACAACCTGTTCTACAGCTTACACAAATCTCACCAGCATAGACCAAAGGTCTAGAAATCATTTGCCACCAACCCAGGAAAAACTGAAGAGCCCTGCCAAGAGCCTCTGTCTGCAGAAGAAAAGCAACCAGCCTGTTCCCATTTCCCACATCTGTTACCCCTTTCCGACCAAATTACTTGCCTAGACAGCAAAGGGTGAACTGCTCCTTGTCTCAGCCCTGGGTCCAGCAAGTCCCTCACTACTTTGGAGCTCAGCTGGAATGCGCCCATGTGTCCCAGAGAGCTGCTGCTGTGGGGGACCCAGAGCGTGAGGGTCCACGTGCTGGCAGCACTCGCAGGCCCTCAGAGGCAGAAGTGCCATTTCATCATTTGCTTGCACCTCACATATGACCCCATCCTGCTTTCAGGCCTGCCGCTGGCAGAGTATTTACTTTAGCAGCCCTGCTTTGTGGCAGGGTAATTTCATTGTCTGGTGTTTCTGTCAGGAAAATTAATTACCAGTCTAGCTCACTGGCTTTTTCACCCAGACATCGCAGGACATTAAAAACAAATGCCAAAAAAATTCATTTCCACAGACTGGGACTCAGAGAGCTGGGCTCTTTCTGAATTTTAAAACTTCCCTGTAAACTGTCCTCCTCAGGGATAATTTACCACCTCTGGTAGGGTCCCATGGCCAAGCATGCTAGTCTCAGCAGAGTCCTTCATGGACAAGTATACATATCAGACAAAAATATAACTCAAAACTTGATACTTGCTGGCACCTTGAGCAGAAAGTGTTCCTGCTTCTCATCTTTGGGATGACGGTTCTAGAAGAAGGTTGCAGGCAGCTGCAGACAGTGCAGACAGACCTCTGGTGATGATGTCTCTGAGTTGACATACACAGCTCCTGTCTTATTCTACCTGCCAGTCTCACCTGCTAAAGCCTGAATTCCAGGTGGCAGCAAATTTCACATCTCCACCCAGGAAGCCCTGGAAAGAGGCAGAGAGGCAGGAGCTGAACCCCTCTGCCTGAGAAGGCAAGCACTGACCATCTGCACATCCAGGGCTGTGGTCCACTCAGGGCTTGTGGTCTCCCATGCACCAAGATACCTCCTGTGAGGAAAAGGAACTGAATTCTTCATGTGTCTTACAAAGGGGTTTTTATTCAATTGAGGGGGCTCTACCCTCCTCTTTGGCATTTTTATGGACTCTCATACCCACTCACTTGATCCTTTTGTATTTTGTACCCACTTTTTATTGCCAGATACTGTAGGATGCAAAGTACTCTTAGCTCTTACTTAATGCAGGTGGAGTGCACACAGCATCTTTTTTTGTCCCTCTGCACCTCTCAGACCCCAAATCACTTCTTAAGTGAAGGCATGTAAAAGGAGACAAGCTCATATTCCGGAAGTAAAACATTATGGTTGGTATTTCCCTCAGCCCTCCCCCTCTCCACTCTCACAGACACCTGGAAGGGATGCAGATGTTAAATATGGATGACCCCCAGATGAAGGCCATCCTCTGCTCCAGAGTCTGTGATAAAGCCAGCCATCAGGGTCAGAGCTTAACACTTAGAAGCATCAACAGCTCCTGCTCACTCACTCACACCCTGTCCCATGCAGTGGACATGAGAGAAGCTCCAGACCCCACCACTCTCAGCAAGGGAGAGATGGGCACACCCTCATTGCTGGCCTTACAGAGGGACTTCTGCATTCCTCCTGCATCCTCAAGTTCTGGAGTTGGCTCGAATGCTCAGCTGAAACCCATAAAGAAGTGGTACAGCTCTGTAGAACATTTGGTGGGGCCTCAAGGACTGTGATGATCTCTGGACCATGTTGGGAAACACCAATCCAACAGAATCTCAGCAAGGGACATCACTGGAGGTCAGGACTTATCCCACGCCTTTCAGATTCCAGCATAGAAACCTGTTCAAACCCTGGAGAGTTTAGTCAACACAGGTATTTATGACGGTAGGAAAGGGCCACTAAGGAATGCCACCCCATCTATCACAGTTTGCCCACAAAGATGTGTTGCTTTGAGTGATAAGCAGGAACAGTGCCTCTAAAGGGCCTATAAATACACTCTCAACTTCACAGATCAAACACAGGTAAACCTGGTTTCTGGAAAGGACTGTGGGTGTAGCCAGAGCCATTTCCAGGGCTGTCAGACCACCAGCATAACCACCACTAGAGGGTAGCTCCAACACTGCATTGATCACATTGCCCTCACCCATCCCTCAAGATTAGTCTGCAACACATCAAAAAATATCAGCATCAGCTCAGAGGACTGGAAGCTGAATCCCCTCAGCCTTCAGTTTGTATTACAGGACATAAATATAAACTGGAGCCTGTTAACAACCGAGGTACCGTAGGGGTTTATCCCTGACCAGTTTTGTTTAGCACCTTTATCACTGACCCAAAGAGGAGGAGGCAGAGTGCATTCTCATCCAGTCAAGGGTGATGCCAGACAGGAGAGACCTGGCCATGCACTTGAGAGCAGGGCTGCCACCCAGAGGGACCTGGACAGGCAGGAGACATGGGCCAATGGGGACTCCTAAAATGCAGCCAGGACAAATGCCAAGTCCAGCCCCTGGGATGGGTGAGCCCTGGTGATAACTGGGGAACTGCTCATCTGGAATGGCCATGAGCACCTTGACTTGCAGGGCAGTGGGTGTGAAACAAGGACCCAGGTAGCAGTTGCAACAACAGCCTCCCTGGAGCAGGGCCAGCAGACCAAGGAACGTGGTGACCCACCTCTAGCCACATCTGGACACCACATTCAGCCTGGGGACTCCAGTGTATGGCTGAACTGGAGCAACCTCAGTGCAAGGAGGGACAGCCATGGCATACATGACAGCAGCCTGCCTCCTTCTCCTCTGCCACATGGAGAAAATGGCGTCAGGCTCTTCAGTCAGGTTAGTAGTAAAAGGTGGAGATGACAAACTGAAACAGGAGAAGTTCCCACTGGGAACAGGGAAAATATCTCCATTGTGCTGATAAATGAACCACCAGTCCGGGCTGCCTTGAGGGACTGTGTGGTTGCTGAACTTGGAGACTTTTAAGACCCAGCAAGACAAAGTCCTGATCTTTATCTCATGGCAGACCCTACCCTGACCATCAGGTTGGGCTAAATGACCTCCCAAGGCCCCTTGCCACCTGAACTACTCTAACTCTGTAAGGTACAGTAACTATACATTTCTCAATAGGAAGGTCACTGTGATCCTTCTACATACAGGCAAAATACTACATAGCTGGGAGTGTTTCAGCGGGTACAGATGCAGGTCCCAGGGTGTTTTTATCAAGTGTATGCACACAGAGTTAGGTTTTTTAAAAACAGACAGCAAGTTACACTACAATTACTCCCGAACTTGACTGGCATAATTACCAACCAGGCCTAGTGAGCCTATCATTGCTAAGGGCATTTAATAGCAAATAAATCATAAAAGCTGAATATACTACTCACCCCTTGACACCACTCATGTTCCATCAGGGAAGGGTGAAAATACTCCAGAGGATGGTGTCAGAGGCTGACAGGGTTAGCCCAGACCAGGAAAGTCACCCACTGCCCCCCTGTCCTGATCTTGGGCCATCCTATCAATGCCTGTGTCACTCCTGGCAAGCATTCAGCCAGTTTGTCTTACAGACCTCCCATGGCGGAGCATCCATAGACTCTGCTGTGCCCCAGATCACCTCACCCCTTGTAATTTTAAGGAATAATACAGTTGTGCATAGCTGACTTTATGTCATGCTTAATTACAACTTGTTGTCAATCTGGCATCTGTGAAATACATATGGAAAAACATAACTTAATACATCTCACTTGACTCTGCCTATACCCAGCTTTCTGCCAGGCAGCTCCCTTCTCTTCACTCTGCCTTGGCTTCAACACATACTCAGTACCTATAGCCTTGTCTCTTTTTCTCTCTTGCTTACTATGTCTATCTCCTTTTTCTGTCTCATCTCTTCCCCCCTCTCATCCCACACTTACTGTGGATGAAGGGAGAGGCAGACATCCCACACAGGAGCTCTGAAACTCCCTACCCCCATGGAGGGGATGCACACCATGCACCTGAAAACACAGCCCTATATTGCCATGGCTTTGCATCCATCTTTAAAAACAGGGTGTCACATAGACCCTCACGTGTCAGGCACTCCAGTAGGATCCCAATGCTTGCTGCCACCACCCACATGAGGCTCTTGGAAAAAGCAATTTCCATAGGTTAATCCTGGAAGACTTTCAAGTAAACCACACTTACATATCAAGCACTTGTCATCACTACGCACCTTTCCCGGGATTAAGAAAGCTGGATTCAGCCATGAACAAAGCCTGGGTTTAAATGGGGAGGGAGGGGTCCCTGCTGGGAGGCTCTGCACCACTCTGCTCTCCTATATACACTGCATATATACACTTCATTTAGGTTAGGGCCCTAAAGAAAACCTTCTGCTCTCTTCAGCTAGAGCATGTGAACAAATAAATGACTGAAGCCCAGAGCTGGAGAAGGCAGCGCAGCTGTTTGTGGAAACAAGACAAAAGATTTAGAAACAGTTGCTTTTTTTCCCCCCTCTCCCATGTCAGGCTGTTTACAGAAACCAAGGGATGAAATTTTGCAGACAAAACCACTGAGAGCAGCCTGTCAGACTCGGAGGGAAGGAGAAAGGGAGGGAGAGGGAGGGGAGTGTAGGCTTCTTTCAGGATTATGGATCATTGCTAAATTGCTCTATCAATTATTAAACCCATCACTCAAAGCGCAGTAACCAAAATATAGCAGATAAAGCCTTTCTCATCCACTCTCTACCAGCTGCTCTCCTCCTCCTAAAGCCAGAGGGGAGTAAAAATTCCCATAGTTTATATTTTATAAACATAATTTTCCCTGTGCCTTGAAAATAAAGATTTTTTTGGACAAGGTACAGTAGAACTGAGCCCACAGCAGGAAGATACTAAAGGAGAAGTTGCCCTTTTGATTAGCAGACCCAAGGAATAAAACAAAGTCTCTTCAATCAATATAATTTCTTAACACTGACAGGTTAAAACATTTGTCTGTTAATAAATGAAGTGGAAGGCCCCAGCCATCAATAGCTGTTAGTTGCTATTTGCCACTGCCACTGAACTGATTCAAGATCAACAGCAGGGTGGGCATGGTCCTAGGAAAGGACAGGACAGTGTGGCACGAGGCACATGGTCTGGCCAGTCGCTCTGTGGAGAAGGAAACTGCAAACATATATCCAGGATGAGAGACGAAGCCCTGAGAGAGCAGTGCTGACAAGGAACAAAATGGGGAGGATGACCAGGACCTGACATCCAGCTGGAAAGGCTTCCATGTGGCTACTGATGTCTGAATGGACATGAGCATTCAGCAGCACTCTGTGCCCTTGCTGGAAGCATTTACCATACACATCACCTGAGGCACACACACGCCTGAGTCCTGGCTAGGGCCCTGGATGCAGCTCAAGTTAAGCATGCATTTAAGTGTTTTGCTGAACCTGAATCCTCCAGCAAGTCCTCATTGCAACTGAGCTGGAAATCGTAACAGTCAAGAAAAGCTATTAAGCCCAATAATGGAAAAGAAAGCCAGGCCCTGGGTTTGACCAAGAGACACGTTAAGCTTGTCCCAGCCAGAAGTGCATCTTTGTACATCCCTGGAGGAAGCCCAGCTGGACTGACCATAATCATGCTCATCTCTTCAGACTCAGAAATGCAGGAATCCATAAACTTCGGAGGAGGTGCACAACACTGAGCACCACGGCCATTGCCCCCGGGGGTCGTCAGCTCCACGCTGACCCAGAAGCACAGAAACATGGATGGGGAGGGAGGATGACACAACAACAGCTACATTCAGCACAGCACGACCTCTGGTTGTTCTCCGAAACAAAGGGCTGCGAACAGGGGGAGGGCTGGGGCTTTCCCAGGTTATGGAAGAAATCAGAGAATAGAAAAATCATAATTTGAAAACAAAAGCCCTATCCATGCCAGGCAGTGAATGGATGAGCTGCAACGTATTGGGTGCAGAAATCCCCTGAAGGAGGCATCTGATCAAGAGGGGAAGAATGCCAATTATGCACTCCCATTCATGCCACTGCAATGAAAGCATAATTCTGACTCTGCTTTCTGACCCACAGTATGCAATTTATGCAAATCCAAGCTGTTCTCGCTTCCCTCAGAGCCAAATGTCCACCAATGCCAAAGCCGGCTCTAACTTTTTGTTTTCCTTTTCAAAATCTATTGTTTTCTCTGCTGAATATTTAAGACCTTTTGTTGTTGCTGCTGCGTTTCTTTGGAAATGAAATAATAATTGAAAAAAATCCCACAGCACACAGAAACAAACAAAAGTTGACTTCTCATCTCCGACGGCCTCCCATTCTGCCACGCTCAGTTCCATCCCAGCCCCTTATCGTTCCAGCCCAGAACCCTGCCACATATTGGCCAAGTGACGCTTCTTGTGTCTGAGCTGTTACATTCCCGAGACTTTTGTTCGCAGCAAACACTGAAAGTTGCATCAAGCTGCACGGTGGTTTTATGGGATTAGCCCGAATGCTGAGCCAACTGTCAATATAAGGCTCCAAATGATTTCTATCCCTGGCAAACACGGATATGAACCAGACTCAGGCCACGATCCTAAGCTTGGCTTCATAGAGCAAGTAGCAGGTCTGAGGCTAAAAATACCAAATTACTACAGCCTTCCTTTATTTCTTTTTTTCCTTTTTTTAATCACGTCTCCTGGCTGCCTTGTTTTTTTTTTTACAATTAGAAAAAGACAAAAATAAAGTACTTATCCTGCCTGCTCCTCAGAGAAAGGAGCATTGCCCTTTACTTATCTCTGCAGAGCCGCACTGATTTCATATTATTATTAACAGCAACTATGTGTAATTCTGAAACACACAGAAGTCCCGGCAGAGACCGGAGCCTCCTAACGTTAGATGCTAAAACACAACGTGCTAAGGGACTGTGTCTGCTCCAGAGGATTGATGATCTAAGACGATGTGTGGTGACAGGGGAACAGATTGGTGGAGCATTTTGCCCAAGATCATACGGCGAGAGCACAGCAAAGCCAAGAAAAGAAGCAGGGTCCTTGCGAACAGCGTGCTGTATCTATTAGACCCTGTCTTCTAGTTATGATATTAGGGAATAGCAATAACAATCCATGGAATTGAAGGCTCTCGCAAAAGAGGTGGGTAGTACTGAGGTAAGGCAGATTTTAGGGCAAAATGACCTGTAGATATGACCCAGCAAGACAGCAGCCGTGTTGGGAACAGCTCATAAAAGCCAAGGCTCACTTTTAAGCCCTGCCTGGTGAGTCACAGCACCCTGCCTACACTATGAGGACCTGCCTGGTCTACAAAGAAGTTTAAAGGAAAAGCCTGGGAATGCCTGCCCATCCGCACATGGAGCTATGTGTGGCTGGGAGCAGCAGGGACACTTTGGAGCTGCCCCAGTTGGCTCTTCCTGCTGCAGGGAATAGAAAGTCTCCACTTACAACTCAAGCCCCACTTGAGTCAGCACAGTCAGCGGAGCAGGTGACAACAGCCCCCCGTACAAGCAGCAGGGCACAACACTGCGGAAAAACATTCCTCTTCCACAGATTGCAGAAACACAAATCCACTCTGAATTTAATTTATTTTTATTGCATTTATATTAGGGCTAACATCTGGAAGTGTTAAGTAGAGCCCTACTGTACTGGATGCTGTAAAAAATGTAAGAAAACAGTCTCTGCACTAAAAGACTTGCAACTGAATTTGGGATCCCTCATCACCCTGGAAATAAAGGCTCAGCATCTGCTAAGACGGGATCTGCAACTAAGCCTGGACAAAATGCAATCCCTCACCCACCGGGGTGACCACTGTGAGTCTGGTTCCTGCAGCTACCATATTTTAGGGCCAAAGACTGCATTGCTCCACTGTCCAGAGACGGAAGAGGTCCCTTGCAGCTGTAGCAGAGGAACAACTCTGACTTTAACCAGCAATGTCACACATCTTTGTGGATCCGGACAGACAACCAAAATAAAGCAAGAACATGGTGTGCAAACAGTCCCAAAGGCGACATGATGCTTGCGGGCAGAAAGGTACTACTTCAGATGAAAGACTTTTAAAATAAAGTCTTCTGCAAAGTTAAGTTCATTCTTTATTTAAAACCATAGCATGGAAAATTCAATTGTTCTCCAATGCATCTCTGTACCAAATCAGGAGCCTAAATTCAATCATTAAAGTGTGAAGCTGATGAATTTAAATCCATAGTAAGTGCAAATTTCAACACAATTTTAAGTAAGGAGTCGCTCCCAACACCTTCATAACATGTCAACACATAGTCACATATTTGTTTCTGGGACTCTTCAAATGTCTCCTTTTACTGTTTCATTTTTTCCTTGCCAAAACAAATCCTTAAAGCTCTCCCAGTGTTCTGAAAAAAATATAAACATTTCCTGCATGTTAAATTCTTAGGTGTCCATGACAGAAATTTCTGAGAGACAAATCTTGCAGGAGGAAAAAAAGAAGAAGAAAAAAACATACAAAAGAAACTTTTTGCCGTACACAAGGGGAATTTGGACTGACTCCCATCTGATTAATTTTAACTTCTAATTTGTCCTTGGATCACACTGCAGTACAGATGTCATTTCTTAATTTGACTGTTTTGTAAGTAGCCAGTACTGTCCTTGTAAAGGGCGAAGAAATCCCCATATATCAGTAATGCTTTTGGCTGAGGGGAAGTTTAGTAATTACTACAGAGAAACAAATATAACAATCAAAAGTACTTCCCAGGACATGAAGGCAAAGATCCTCCCTTTCTTGAAAGAAGGGGCTCTCTTATGTATACATTCCTATCTTCAATTATCGTGACTGCCTGTAACCATTTAGCTCTCTGCTAAGTCAACTGCAGGGTTCAAGAACATTTCCTGACATTCTTCACATTTTTTTTACATGTTGCAATTTTATCTGGTGTATATCATATGCTTTCCTCCAGAAATGCCTAAACCAAACCTCCTGACAAAGGAGTTGGGGCTTCGTGAACTTGACTGCAACTTTCAGAAACCTCATCACTTGAGAGCTTTGTTAGAAATTAGCGAAAGCAGAGCAAGTCTGGCTTTGAAAGGTAAAACCGCAGTACGTTCAAGCAGCAGGGGATGCAAATGGACAAACACCTCCCCTTAAAGAGACTTCCATCCAGTTCTAAGCCCATGAGCTTATTGCCCTAATGTCTTGGAGCTTCCCTGTCCCATCTACCAAAGACCTTATACCTTTGGTTTTGTTACCTTCTTTACTGCAGCCTTCCCCACCTCTATCCCCACAGCTCCCTGACACCCATTTCAGTTGTGGAAAGCCATGTTTTTTGGTTTAACTGGAACTAAGACAGAGTCAGTGCTGTTGCCTGCACTGCAATGGGCAGGCAGCCTCCAGCTGGGCAGGGGCAGGACAGAAGGTCCCTGCACGAGGGGCAGCTCGCTCCCTGCCATATGATTTACTACCAACATACAGCAATATTTAGGGAGCAATAATAAGGTGGTACACGAGTGCTTTACCAACAAACAAGATGGAGAAAGGAATAACTGTATTTCCCCTGTTATTCTAAGGGTAGGTTCACCAAAAGGTTAGTGAAAAAACAATGCAGGCCATCGATCACAGGGACAGCTAACCTAGAAAGGTTACCGCATGCTCCTGCCTCATTTTTCACATCTATAATTACCCTGCCGCTTCTCCTCACGTCCCACCCATGGCCAAGCAGCAAATGCCAGCCACTGCTGCTTTATTAATTATGTATTTTGCTTACACCCATTGTCACCGCCCCGCAACGTGCCACGGCGGCTGAAGGATTAAGTGCCACAGCTCCTGCGATCCCCGCAGGGCAGCGTGGCCAGGGAAAGGGAACTCGAGGGCTTTCCTGCCTTCCCTTCACCAGATGTGAGAAGCTATCACCTCTCAGCGGAGGTTGAGGCGGGATGGAGGTGGAAGGGATGCGGCTCTTTGCTCCTCCCTCTCACGGGGCAGGTGTAATGTAGGGGCATGTGAGGGAAGACCGTTTCCATTCATGAAGGGCTCAGATTTCTTTTGGATCTTCACCCAACTGAAACAAAATGCCAATATTGCTGAACATACTTAGCACCTCCTAAAGCGCAATCCTACTCCGAACAGTGCCTGTCTAAAAACAGCAATGCCAGGCTCCTTGTTTACTGCGTCTTCCCGATGCCTGATCTGAATTTCTCAGTCTAAAAGGAAAAAGAAAAAAAGAAAGTAATTTTTCTATCTACCAGCCCAGCAAACCCAACCTAGGCTTTAAGAGCCACTCTGGACTCATTTCTTGCATATTTATGCACACAGACACGAGCAGCCAAATTAAGTTACGTGGAGATGGGCAGGGGAAGCACAAGGCAATGATTTGAAGACAACGAATTTGCAAGAAACTTGATGTGTTTCTACCCTAAGTACAGCACTATGTTTCTGATTCAGGGAAGCCTGAGGGTCTTTTTATTTTTTTTTTTCCTTTGCTTTGGGGAAACCTAAAATAACTTCCTTCGAGAATTTGTGTTCTGTAACCACCATTTCATTCTTCTGCAGTATTTCTGGATCCAGGCTTTTCAGTTGTAGAATAATAGTAAATATATATATGTATAAAATATGTATAAAATAACGAAAACTTCTTCCTGATTGAGAACCATTTTCTGTTCTTGCTTTTTTCTGTCCCACCAGAAACTATAATTCATTCATGCTCCAACAATACTAAAATCATTATTTTCTAACTGTAACCATGTCTGCAATAGACCTCATTGTTGATGAAAAGTGGAATAGTAAAAATTTGCTGACAAAAGCAAAAAGATTGCATGACAAAAGCCAGCACAATGACACAAAGTTGTATGCATGTCCTGTTTTGGACCCCAGAGAAGTTCAGAGTGGTAATGAAGAGGAAGAATATCCTGGAAAAGCCAGAAGGAATAGACTCAAAAGGAAATTAAATACAGAATTTCTCTTGAGAAAAAAACTAAGAGCAAAAGCTTTTGCAGTGTATTTTGAGGCTGCTGAGCTCTACAGTGTTCACCTCAGGATCCTGATAGTAAAGTACTAGGCACAGTAGGATCCAGAAAAACCAAGGAGGTATAGGCCTCCTTCACACTGTCCAGGAAAACGAAAAGCACAGCACCTACTGACTTGCTGCCCTCCAAGGCTAACTCACTGTATCAAATGTAACAATGCTCATCACACCAAAGTATTCTAATGTGGTTCTAAATGACTGTGGAGGAACAAAAGGAAAAAAAGCCCCCCCCCCCCCAAAAAAAAAATAGATAAAACCACAGAACATCAGACCAGCTGGATCCATAACAGAGTATGGAGAGAATGCTGGAAAAAATCCACAATTGACATTGGTTCCCATGTCCCACAGGTGAAACTCAAAACCTCTCCTTCTCCACACGCTTCTTCTCCCATGCCTACAAGCACTCAGATGAGGCTTCCCTCAGCCAAGTTCTCAGGAAAGCAGCACAGGATGGCTATAACCATGACCTGCCATCTTCGGGACCGACCATGGCACAGATATTCCAGCTACAGGCACAGCTTGTTCAGCTCTTCACCCCCTCTTTACAGCTCCCCCCTTCACTCAGTGGAGTATCTCATTACTGAACCTTTGTGGTGCTCCACACCGCATCCCTGTTACTGGAGCTGATCCCGGCACCTCTGCCAGGCCTGGCTGACAGCTGAAATCAAGGGAGAGCCCACCAGGAGAACTGGTTTTTTGCACTGATGCCCATCCTGCACACAGACAAGGTACCGATGGCTCCGGACCAGAAGTCAGAGCTACCCTCAGTACAAAACCTGGACCACAGGGCTCATTTGAATACAAGAGAGTAAAACCCACCTACACCTACTGCTGGCTGTGCTCCGTGCCCTCCTCCCATCCTCACCTCTTGTGTTGACTACTCCAGGAAGGCCTGGTGATCTTCTTTCTTCCAACAGAGAGGGCCAGTGCCAGTGCAGTGTTAGTCCCTCCCTGAATCCACAAGGACACGTTTACTTGTCACAGCAGCGTCAGGACTGATGCTGTGCCCAAGTACAGTTTGCTGGACCAAGGGAGAAGAGAACTGGACCAGGAGATATCTAAAGCTTCTTTTTTTGACACTGCCTGCAAGATCCTTAGGGACATAAAGAGAAGAGCAGGAAATGCCCTTATTGAGTCTTCAGGGTAATTTATGGCAAAATTTGAGTATCTCATGTATGATCAATTTTAAAGATCTAAATTTAATTATAGGAATTTTCTTGCCCTCCTGATTAGGCCCATACAGTTCTTTCAGATTGATGGTTTAGCCATAAGCTGGGGCATATGTGCTTGGGGACATTTCTTGGTATTTCTTTGAATTCCACTGTTTATTTATTTGTTACAGAAACAAAGAACAATCAACAACATGGTACAGAGCCCCATGCTCTGGACTGGAGCAACAGCCACAGACCCTCCAGAATTGCTATGGGTTCTCTGAGGATCCATCTCACCCACTTGCAGAAAAATCCCTGACTTTCCACTTCTCCTTGAAGCAGCAAACTAGATGAAGGAAGGATTAATTAGCTGATGTTTGTAAAGCCTTTTGAAGATGAAAAGTGTTATTTTTATTTTCAAGTCTCACCAAAGGAAAAAAAAATAAAAAATAAAAAAGGCCAGAGAAAGACTTCTGCTGTTTCCTACAGAGAGAGGTCTCAGGACTGAGATCCTGTACAGAGACCCTCCTCCAACACTAGATATTAACTGGCAAGCTGCCACCACAGCCCTTCCCTCGGGGCATGCATTAACAGGGTCTCTGCCCAGCTGCCTATTTTCATGAAACATGTAGAACTCAATACCACTGAGACCTCTCCCCCTGCATCGAATTTGCTTGAATTTGTCCACCAGATTCCAAAGTTAGGGGGAACACAGCAGCAGTGTGATCACACACACCTCATTTCCTTAGAAAAGCAGACTAAAAGCAAATGAGGAAGGCCCTTGAATACAGATACAAAGTGCCTGGCTACCCAGAACCCTGGTGGGCTATTTTCTCCTGAAGTGTAAATTACAGAAGTGATTTATCTTTCTTAAACACTTTACACCTACTCTTGGAATTTCTGTATGTCTCCTTTTTCTTCTTTTCCCCCTCTCCCTGTGTCTTTGGTATCACAGGGATGCACTCAAAGAGAGGCATGCTGTGATGCGGGACAAGGATCCCCTGGCAGCTGGAGAGCAACAAGAAGCTTACAGGTGGGTGCCCTGCCCTAGGAAGACAAAAATAGCAAGAAGACAGACAGGATTGCAATGTATTAGCCAAGCTGTGCTTAACACCTAAGACAAGGACGGTAGTGAGCTGCTACAGGTCAGGCCTGAAGTGAGCTGGAAACCAAGAAGGGGAAGACTTTCCAGTGTACAGCCCATTTACAGCTCCTTCAACTCCATGATCTCATCAAAATCTCGTGACCACCACAAACAAATAGAATTCTTGCTTCGAGTTCTCCTGTTAGGCAATAGGTAAAACATTAAGCTCACTGACACCTAAGGTCCAGCTCCAGATATGTTCACTCCCCCATGACCAGGGATAGCAGCACCTGTCCTAACCCCGTTTTCACATGAATTCCTTTCCCTGCTCTCAGCTCAGCAAGGCACAATGTGCAAGAGCTGCGAGGTCCTGCATAAAAACAGCCATCTGGTGAAGGGGCAGGGAGAACCAGTTAAAAACAGAGTAGTTCCACCATATGGAGAAAATAATTCAGTTGGGCAGTGTAGGAAGAAGCAAACCCTATTATAATAATTGTGTTGCCAAGTGATGTTGCAGACTTGTTTTTCCCCTCACGGCTTCAGCACTGATTAAGAACAGAGCTTCCCCCATAACATGGCACCATCTCCACAGAAAGATCAAACTGTTCCCCCTAGTGACTTGTGGGAATACCATGTTAGCACCAAAACATCTACAACATGAACTGAGACAGGAACACTGCATTCCCTACCACCTTGCTTATTCTTCTATTCTGAGTTAAAACACCAAGACTTTGGGATAAGCCAACCCAGTTCAGCTGGATGGCACCCTGGGGAAAACTGACTCAGAATTAGCACACTAGTGACAAGCCAGGTTTGGAAGACTTCTGGCCTACCAAACCCAAGGCAATGCAAACTTGTTAGGGGCTAAGGCACCTCTCTTCCTACACATGGGAATTCTGGCCCTCCTGTAATCACCCATGTACTCACAACAGCAAATTAATAAAGCCCTGATTATAAACAAAGTCCTTCTAGAACAGCTCCCCTTCTTCAGGCTGTTGATAAAAAGGTACCAGGGGTGCCAGCTCCAGAAGTACTTCTTATGCTGCAAGGTGACTCCTCCCTGGAGATTACCCTAATGGGCCTGCCCCCAACATGAGCCACTGCTACTTGGGCTTCTAGGGTCCCGCAATCAGATTACCATCATTAAGAGCTAATTATGGCAAATGTCGAGTTTCCAAGGTCCCACCCTGGCTCTCCTGGGAATTGGTCAGGCAAGGGATCTGTCTCTCCTGTTTCTCCCTGCCCATTCCCCTCACAGACTAAGGGGCAGCCCGCAGACCACAGTGTCAGTACCATCACCTCGGTGAGCACGCGCTGCTGCTGAGCCCAGCACACAAGGCAGAACAGAAGCCCAGGTCAGGCTATCACTGGGGCAAGGATAGATCTGGATGTCAAGCACAGCCATCACACTGAATGATGGCAGATAACCCCAGCTCTCCAGCCTCTGATGGACACATCCTTCTGCTGAAACATTTGTTACAGGGGTGAGCTCAGTCCAAGTTCAAGGCATTAGCTTTCTCTTGGTAACAAACTTGCTCTTTCCCCCTTTTTCCTTTGTTTCCACGTCCTCCCCTACCCGGTTCCCCCTTTCTCCCTCTCATCCATTCCCATACTGTGGCTTCCTACTGGCTGTATTTATTTCCAGACATGCAGGATCGTAACCAGAGATTTCCTTGCACGAGCAGCCTTGCAGCTTCCAGCCAAAATGGACAACCCCACTAACGTCTCCAAGGGCATGGAAGACAGAATGGGAAGCGCAGCCTCTTGCTGCACATTCCCAAGCAGGCAAAATCCCACTCTGAGACCAGTTAACGTATTAGTCATTAATTCTGGATAAAAGGAAGTTTATTTGCATGGCCCTGCTTAGACAAGACTGAAATCTTAACGCACCCCTCCCCCTCCCCTCCTTTAATACCTTATTAATATTATACAGCAGCACGAGCCAACATGCAAATAGAGCTCTATGCAAATACAACTCAAAGACAGCTGCACTTGGTTCAGTGCGTTACTGCAACTCCAGAGGAATAGCCAGGGGAAAAATAAATCATATAGATGATAGAGAAAGCATGGCTTCGCTTCCAAATTTCCAGGGAGAAAGCCGTGTGTGCACATCTGTCAGAGCAGAGCTTACCAAGTTTCATCAAGGAGATAAGGTAGTTAACACTCTGCTTAATTAAAGGCTGCAATGTTCTTTTTGGGACGCCAAGAGGATTGCCCTCCAAAGCGTCTAAGGCTCTGTCTTGCAAAACCTACTTCTAAAGTGGACTTAAAAGTACAACTCTGCTCACTAATAGAAGTACGGTCAACTTGCCTGTACTTTATTTCTTTGTTTAATATTTCCACACCAGATATACTCAGTTTCTAGACAGAAACCTTGTTATGGGCTTTCCCGGAAGCACAGGCCTGCAAACAGCAGCCCTGAATTTGAAAGTCAATCACTTCCATGCCTTCCTAAGCACTTCTACCAGCATTGCATTAATTGCTGCTGGCAATGAACAGGTCCCCAGGTATCATGTTGATGAGGGGCAGAAGTATTCCTACCAAAAGAATTCTGAAGAGATACCTTACAGAATGTAAGTTTTACTTTAACACATATGCTGTCCAGCCTTGGAGCAGAGTCGAGATCAAGGGTTCTCTCAGAGCTCATGATAACTACCATTCAGCTTGCAGGTATGAAGTTCCATTGGACTCTAGCTGTGAAATGAAACCCAGCAGGTCTGCCCTTAGGGTGTGGGTAGTATCAGAAAGACACAAGAACTTCGTATTTCCATAAAGACAGCTGTTGGACTTCCAGAAACTTTCATATATCCATGTAGATGCAAGCACAATTTATTAATCTGACTTCATAGCTGGGAAGACTGAGAGATGTAGCAGAAAAATAACTACAACAAGTTCACAGAATCAAACACCAAAATAACTTCCTTTGTCCCAACCTTGTATGTTAGCCACAAGACCATCTTTAGATACACGTGCCAAGTTTAATAGTAATAGATATCACTGTAATTGGTGACCTTGCATTTAGAAATACTTCTCAGCTATAAAGGATAGCTGAGAAGACACTAAGGTCACTTGGAGCACTTTTGAGAACAAGCAGTCCAAGGAATGTAATTTTTGTTGAAGAACTGTTTGGCAATGAGGTTCCCGGCTGGAAAGCTCATCTGATAGAAATGACAAAAGAACGAGGGCATCTGTCTTACCCAATAAATACTGAAACAGCATGTCCCTGCTCTTAGCATAGGAACTGTGAGTCTCCAAGGAGCTAGAGTTCAGGAAAGAATTAAGAAGGAACACCTTGCATCCCTCACTGGCGACTCTTCCAGCTGACACCACTTCAGCAGTGAGCCTGAAGGAAGGGCTTGTAGAAGTTATCTCCACATGCTTCTTTCAGGCATTGGGCTTTAGAGGTTGTGTAAATACCAACTTCAAAATAAGGGAGAGAAGAAGGTTACAAAACAATGTAACAACTGAAATCTTTACAAATCAACGTCCTGTCTTTGGTGATCACTGATTCAAGCCCAAAATGCATTACTTTGCTGTTAACTGTACTCCATACTACTATCCCACATACTGCTCTTTATTACAGACAACATTACAGATCCACACCTGCTCCATGGCAGTGCTTTTATTTGGAAATAACCATAAGCAGACAACTGGCATGTAGCAACACATCAGAAAGAGCCTCAGCAATTTTATTTTTATTTTTTAAATTTCAGTGCAACCACTCTTTTAGCATTTTTCCTCCTTTATGTAACTGGGAAAGGGCTGAGGTGAGAAGGATCCCACACATAAAAAGAGCTGGCTTGCAATGCAGAAGAATGAAAGCACTGCTAAGAAAATGAGAAGACAGCTGGCTTCCACAAAGGGTGCCAGACCTCATATCTAAAATTAAAGAATCTCATGTTCTGAGGAAAGCACCTAGTCTCACCCTTAAGTAGAAGATTAAGAAGCAAGAACTGGAACACACCATGTTACCATTAGTGACCAAAAGCCTTACTCAAGTTAGGATCCAGACTAAACCCTACACATGTTGGTAGTACCCAACAGGGCTTTATTCTTCAGTGTTTTGTTTCAAGACCTGCATGAATGGACCCACCTTACAGTCACTTCTAATAGCCCAGTTGGGCAGCACTAGAAAGGCTGGCTCAGCCCTTTACCTAGGTATGATCTCTCCAGGCCATGCAGGACAGAAAAGAAAACGGGCATTTTACTCCTTCTTCACCACTGGTCACATTGCCACATTCCCCACCTTCCCTGTCTGCTTCCTCAGCATGAGCCTAACTGTTCTTGATTGGAAGGAGACATCCTGAGATGAGTAACAAAGCCAGTATCAATACAGGCAACTCCTGTAAAGCTCTAGTCAGCTGTGAAGAGCAAGTACCACCTGTAGAACCTGGAATCCCACCTCCATGGAAAGCTCAGGGAAGCACAGCCCCAGCTCAACTGTTGTGGAGGCTGTGGTTTCCAGGTACATCTCCTCCTGGTGGCACTGCTGGTTTAACCAGTCTCTGCCCAAAACCCCAGGTCCCACCTCTGATCTTTCCCTTAGGACAAGCTGGTACAAATTCTCACTGGATCACGCAAGGGTGGACCAGCCCCAAAGGACCGGGGACGTAAGATGGGGAGAGAGAGACAGCACTGCTCAGGCAGCTGCTCACCAGAGGGCATGTGTGTGAGCACACCCCAAGAAGACAACTTGGTGAGCTCAGGACCAAGCTATCACACACAGGTATGTAAAAATCAAGCCAGAGCAACAAGCAGAGTGACAGACATCAAAGTGGGGGAACCCATTGCTGGCCCACGGCTCATTTCTCCTACGCTCCCAGCAGCGTGGTCTTTCAGGTGGTGCTTGGTGGTTTGGACATTAATCACAGATGAAGGGTATTTTCTCTCACATGAAAGCAGACACCCCCCAGAAGGCAGCCTGCCAGAGAGGGCTGTGACTCACCCGGGTGCCTGGAGGAGGGGCTGACAGAGCCATGCACCTCATACGGGATCACAGACCTTGTGCTGTCCCTCATCCTCACCTGCGGAGCTGCCAGAGAGGCGAGCTCTGCTTTTCATATTGACGCATAGTAAATTAATCTCTTTCTTTTAAGAAGGAAGGGGGAAATTGCATCACCTCCCTAGTTTCCCAGCACTTGAATCCTGAATGTGTTTCCCACCAATAACACAAGCAACAAATCTCCAGAAGGCAAAGAACAGCACAGAGAGGGAAATGGAGAATTTACCACTCCCAATCAGGTAACAAATATGGAAGAAAAACACCCCTGTCAAACAGTTAAAAGTACTTTGGAGAAAAATCTCTTAGACTTTACCAACTTCTTCCCAGTTTGCTTCTATTTACAAAAAAACCCCCCTGAATATCCACTGTCAATGAAGTAATTTTGAATAATTAGTTTTGCACCTACTGATTCATGCATTGCTTTTTCACTGACTTGGGGGTTCACACAGTATTTCAGTCTTTGCAGATTTTCTTTAAGGCATTTTCTCCCTGGCTTTGGGCCAAGCCCTGGTATTCTTTTTACTTGGGGAAAGTCCTCAGGAAAGTCTGTCACGGATTTGTTTCAAATTATGGGTGTTTGCCTGTAAAGATTCATCTCTTACCATCATTGACTAACACCTGAAAACAATCTAGATATGGCTGTCGGGAATTTGGTAGGATCACAGAAATTACCTAGCTACAGCAACCTTGGCCACAGCAGGCTGTGGAAACAACCTTCACACTCCATGGGTCAAACTATGAGAAGTCACCTGAGAATCCATGTACTCAGTTATCAGTATTGATATGAGAATCAACACTAATTTTCCCTGCTCTTAATTTCCTGGAAACTATGATGACAAGGTCCCAGGCGGCTTCGTTTGCTCATGTGGTGGGCAACCAGCAGAAGGTGGATGTAGACCTTCTCCCTTGCTCCCCATCCTGCCATGCCCCTGCCCAGTCACCCCCTAGTTCAAAGTCGCTGGAGGCCTTGGTTCTTATCATGAAATGTTCTGCCAAATCAAATGTAAACAAATGACATGCACAGTTGACATGGCAACAAAGCAGCCCTGCACGCAACGCGGCAGCATTTAACTCTGCCGGGCTGGGCACAAATTTGCAGGAAAGACCAGAGCAGGCAGGAAACTGCAAAGGTAAAAGTCTCTTCTCTCCTTTCCCCAGGTGACTGGAGAAATACCCTGCTCAGCACCTGGGAGTTTGCTGAGAAAACTGCCAGACCATCTCCTGCAAGATGTCTTCAAATTTCCAGGCAGTTTTTTGGGTGGTGTGAGAAGAACACTAGAGCATCACACACGTTTATAGGTCTCAAAGCCCCTCAGAAGGAGTTCAGCATCTCAGAGCAGTCTTTCCTACTGAAGACTGGCAGCATATCCCTCTCCCCTCGTGACCCACTCTTGTGTACAGGTCATTCACAGGAGTAGAGCCCAGGCAGACACACAACGATGACAAAAAGCAGGAGAGAATGAAAGGGCTCAGGGAAAGGATACAGAAGCACACTGGTACAATCACTTGGTATATAACATTGTGTTATTCACCCCCTTTGCAAATCTCCCACCAAAATACATCCCCAGGCACATACATTTTTAATGAAAGGTGTCAGAATAAAAGTTGCCACTGCACTTGGGCTTACCTTGGACTGTGCAGTTTCATCAGCTCCCTTAGAGTAAGTCAGATTCCATGGAAGCTTGGAGCCCAAAGGTGGGTGTTTAAATGCAAGCACTTTGGGGCAGGGACTGCAACAGTTTGATTTAACACTGCTTTTCTCTACAGACCTCATAGTCTTCTAATTTTAGATGCCCAGGACAATTTTCATGCTCTGACCTAATAAAGAAATACCATGTGCTGTCAAAGAGCATCACACTTTTATCATGGGGAAAAGCACTGTTCCAGGTACAGGGGTACAAATCCCTGCAAAGCATGCACAGGGTGCAAATACTTTGGGAGCCTCAGCACTGGAAAACATCCTTTTTGGAGCAGACTACTTCACTTTCACCTCTCCAAGAAGGTGTGCAAGCCCTGAGTGCCCTTCCAGGAGAGCCTAGCAAGGCAATGTTAAGTCTGCAAGGCAAAGTCCCTTTAAATAAAAGCGGCTGCTGATGTTAAGATAAGCATCCAAGCAGTAAAAATAATGAAGCTGGCTCTTAAATAATGAGTGCTGATGGCCCCCTCTGCTTGCATTCCTAGTCTAATTACTTACATGGTTAGCTCAGCCCTATATGCCTTTCAAATGCTGCCATTTAAAAATGAAAGTTAAATCCACTTGGAGAGGACAAGAACTAATGGGAACCACAATATGTGCACATTGCTGCCAGAGGTGAGGGTCCTACCACAGGGGCCTTTCCCCTGCGTCTCTACTTTCAACATGAAAACACAATTTAAAAATCAAATGAGTTGCCAGCTTACAGATGGAAGAATAGCTCTTTAAGATGGAGGAATCTGCAGCTTTTCAGCTTGGGAATTCAAATTGTTGCCTAGTACAAGACATTATGAGGCTTGGGTTATGGTGCTGATGCCAGGGAAGGCAGGAGCAGCTCCTGATGAACCACAGGCTTGGGTCACAGCCCTGCTGCTACCCTTTGCCTGGGACCTCCTTCAGTTCCATCCAGCTCCAGGAGACCACCCTCAGCATCCTCACCCCATTGTGGCACATGTCCCAGCCAAAAAAGAAAAAAGAATGGCACAGCACAGACAGAAAGGAATCAAGAAGCTGCAGGCAGATTTGGTGAAGAGGTCAGGGCCAAGAGCATCACCCCACTGCCACAAGAAGGGTGCCCACCTGAAGAAAGGCTGCAATCCCACAGGTTAGCACCCCAGCTGATGTTTCATATGTGCTTTTCCCATTTAGTTTGGCACCAACATTTTGGCTCCAGAAGCTATCCTGGCAACAAGTCCTTTCCTGAAAATTTGTCACATGCCTTTATACAAAGCTGCCAGAGTCATTTATAGACAGTTATCTAACAATATCTGCTTTTTCTTCAGTCATTAAAGAAATAAACAGAGGCTGGAAAAGAGTTAATATGGAAAAGGGGCCTCTACTTTGGAAGAACAACAGCCCAGGACTACCAGAGACAAGGGAATGCTGCCCTGCCTCGAGACAGGCTAGCGTGACAACAGTGATGGATTACAGAGAGCGATTGCTTCTCAAAATGATGTCCAATTACTCTTCATGCCCAATCAAATTGGTTTTAAGTTATCCCTCAAGTGAAAGAAGCATTCCTGACCTGCAAGAGAAGGCAGGGGCTTTGTGTGTAAATAAATAATCAGAAATAACCATAGGCTGATGGTGCAGTTGCTGGGGTCTATCAGAGAAGAAATGAGAAAAAGGATCTGTAATAGATTGCTTTCTGTCTCATAACTGTGAGGATTTTTTCCGAGATCTGTAATTTATGACAGATCGTTTTTACGAGCCAGTAAACAATGATTTATAACATTAATAAGCAGCGACAGGTAAGTTCCCCAAATACGATTCCCCTGTGTACTTCCCCATGACATGGAAGGAAAAGATTTTCCCTTCTAATACAAAGAATGAACCTCACAAAACCCTTAGCACCATTCGATAACCACAAAAGCAAGCCCTGTGCTTGTCAGGGACACAAACCCAGGGTACAGCCTGCCTTTGTCCCTCATCCCCGAGTGCTCGCCCTGGAGCAAAGAGGAGGGAAAGAATGGCTGGGCTCACTCACGCATACAAGTCCCCAGAGCTGGGGGTCCTGGCTTGCAAGGTGCTCGGGGATGTGCTGTGCCTTTTGTAAATAAAGCACCAGCCATACATCTATGCCCTTGGATAAATAATGCATTTATTGCAAGCACTGCATATCTCTGGTGCCAGTTTTTGTTTGTTTGCATGTTATAACTCCAGAATGACCCTGACCACTTCAAGAAGGGACAGAGGCAAGCCTGACAATTACTTTTCTTCTACAGCCTAGATTTGGAATAAATGGCTTGGAGGGATCCAGAATTGAATTCCCTTTGCCCTTTTCTCACCAGTTCTCACAAATTTTATACCTCCAAAAAGCCCCTGCAATCAGCTGAGAGCTCAGACATAAAATGTGTCATTAATGAAGATGTGCCTCTACTTCCAGAATGTAATTCATTAGGAGAGGAGTGAAGGGGAGAGCAAAAAGAAGGAAATCAAAAGCAGCTCCCTTAATGTTCACAAGTATTCTATGAACCAGGAGTCCAGTTCTGGGGAATACGAGTAGTAAATTGCTGAGCGACTTTCTAATCTAATTATTTCACTTGCAATTCAAATTATTTTCCAATTAAAACCAAGCTAATACATTTTGAAATGTAAATCAGACTCTATTACCTCTTTTTAATTGCAATGTCTAAACTATTCCCCTTTTCCCTTTAATTGATAGAAGTCAGGAGGAGATTTCCACACATTCTTCTGCAATCCTGCAGGGTTATTTCATGCTGGCCTTAGCGGTCTCACCACCCTTCACCTCTGCCCTTGTTTCCTCCATAGCAGAGGCTGATGCTCTCTGCTTAATGAAAGCAAAAAACCTAGAGAAAGAGCCAGAGGAACAGCTCTTTTGTCCCGATGGCAGAGGCACAAAGGTACAGACAAAAGATGGCCCCAGGTGCCAGCTCTTGCCCTAGAAACAGGGTGTTTGTCCCCGGTCGGTAAGGACCACAGAGCCCTGGTGTGGTACATACAGCAAGTTCCTATGGCTTCACTTCTCCTGCACTTGATTGCTGCCTTCTTCCGAAAAAAAAAAAAAAAAAGGAAATAGGTACAGAACATTTTGTCCATTCAGCCAGCCAGTCTAAGTCAGATATAAATATATAAAGAATGAGCAAGGAAGCCTCTTCCGTAAAGGGAAGCTATTTTTGATTTAAGCAGGGCCCTTTCCAGACTGAAAACTTCTGAATAAACTTGCAATGTCTATATTACTTCCCTTTCAGCGCCATCAGACTACCTCTGCTCTTGAGTTTCACTTACATCTTACACTTGCCTTTTTTTACCTCCAAGTTTCTTGCAAGTACTGATAACCAATTTTGACCTCAGCAACCACTCACAAGTCCCTCTTGCTCCAGGGTGGGTGTCCTCACTCTGCCCCCAACTGCTCATGACCTCCCTCCACAGGAGCTGGGCCCCTGGACCCCCACACATCAATGCCACCTGGGAAGTGGACAATTACAGCATGCCCACCTTCTGGAAACACTGGCAGGGGAGCACAAGGCATTCATTGTGACCACTGTTTTACCTGCATGGGTTGGAAGCAGGTAAAATGCCAGGTAACTGCCCGTTGACTCTGCAGTCCCTGTCTGTGTCAGCCCCAGCCTGTGCTCCTGACCCCCACTGATCATAACAGGATGGATGGAGCTGAGCAAGCGAAAGGCGCTATGAGGGGTGGGTGCTCGTTCCAGAAGTGAGAGGCATCAGCTCCCGCTGCCCACAGGAAAAGCAAGTGAAAACCAGTGAAACCAAGCAGTCACACCCCATCTGTGTGGGCAGCTGCTCCAGCTGTGATGGGCTGTGCTCTTAAGCTTTCCCCTTCTTGAGTCAGAAATCTGAATTAAAGGGAAAAGAGAAAAAGACAAGAATAAAGAGTGGCAGACGGTAACTGTACTGACAAGCAGCACAAACCCTCACCTGTGTTCCACTATTAATGAAATAAATTGAGATTGCAGATGTGGAAAGGCTTACTTTGAACCCAGAAGGTGCCTAATCCAAATTTAGTGTGGATTTATACTTCCCACAGTCACACTGCCTTCAACAAGGCTAATGGAGATCCAATTCAAATAGAACTACCCTCCACTTTGTTGCAAATATGCTCTTTTCTGTTGTTTAGTTTTTAAGCATTATCTCTAAAATGCTCTGGGAATTTTCAAAATTCAGATTCACTTCATTCAGCAAACATCCTTTCCCTACCTGTGCTCTTCCTACAGTTTGATATTAAAGTTTGTATTCGTTTCTAATTTATATCACAACTAGAAATCATTTGGAGAATACAAATTATTAACTACCCTCACATATAGACAAAAAAACATGGTATATGGCTATTTTTTTCAGGGTAGTCCTCAAATGAAGTGTTTCATCTGAAAAAAAATTATCTAAATATTTAAAGTATTTAATATATATAAAAATATTTTAACTATATATTATGCATTTAGATTCTTGAGTCAGAGAACTAGATGGGCAGTTAAAAGGTAGGAAGCCTTTTGAGTCTGAACTACCTTTAAAAATTGTATGCAGAGATACTTAAAAAAACACCTGGCCACAACATTCAGTTTTCTAGAAGTCATCTCAGCAGATGGGTGGTGACCTTTTATTATGGAAAGCATTTCGGATTTCTGGTTCACTGTTTAATCAAGGTACCCAAATCTTAGATGTGAAATCCCCATTTTCAATGAAGAGGGGAGAGAGGAGAAGCAAAAATCCCTAGTGGGTTTTTTATGTGTTTAATAATTCACTGGTAATCTCTTCATCATCCAGATGATGGTAATCTAGCCTGTCTCTCCCTGTCTAGGGTTTCCAGTGGCGAGCTGCGGCTCTCCACGCCGCAATGACACCCCTCAAACCTGTTATGTTTTTCTTCTCGGTTTTAAACCATGTGTCGCCTGGTATGGCCATCCCACAAATGAAACAACACTGCCTTCATCCAAATCCCTCCTTCCCAACTGGTTTGTCGACTGCGGGGTGGTTTTGCACTTGCTGTCCCTCCCGGGTACTGGTGATTTCTGTGTTTTATTGCTCTGATCTCTTCAATTTCTTCTTAATAGAAGCACATTTCTGAGAGAAGGAGCAAGTGCAGGGGTCAGTGTGAGCAGAAGCAGTGGAGGGTTTGGCACTTGGTTTTTGAAAAAAAGGAGGTTTGAGGAAAAGAACATAACAGGAATGACCCCACGCTTCTTTCCTGCTCCAGAGTTTCGTCTTGCACCTGGCTGCTCACCATGAAGGCTTCCTGGCACCAGCGCCATCAACTTCCCCTGTGGTTCCTCCCAATTTCTTCCCCCAATGGATGCTGAGGATTTTAAGCTCTGGGCAGCTGTGCACAGAGAAAGGATGTCCACCTGGGCAGCTCTCCACTCCCAAGGGCCGGGGCTGGCACATAACACCAACCAGCCCAAACCCCTTTTCATGCAGCACGCCCTCGGGCCTGCCCAAAGCAAGAGGTGTAGAAAGAGCACTGGCTCTGGGACATCCCCATGCAAAGGGGAATGGGTCTGTAAAAATTAGAAAAGTGGGGGAAAAAACCCCCAAACATAGCCTAGACTTCCTCAGCAGCTTCTTTTCACAACTCGGGAAAATTCTGAAAGCAGATTTTCTAAGAGCTGTCATTGCAGTGAACCTGAACCACAAATAACTCCACAGCTGTTGCACTGGAGATGATGCACAGATTTAAATCAAGAGAAGCAATTCCTCTAACTTCAATATCGGGGAGAATCACAGAGGTATTCTTCTCCCACCTAGGCTGTTCCTGTTTTTTCTCCCAGGAAAGGATAACCTAAAACATTACCTGCTCGTGTCCAAAATCACAAGATTATAACTTTTTTTCTTTAAAGAATTTATTCAGTTTTTTTAAATTTAGCTTGTTTTCAAACTCCTTTTTGCAAGAACACTGAGGTCTAGAAATGCCTCCCTCTTTTTTTAAAGTTAAAAACCAGATTCTCTCAGGTAGGTAGAATGTCCAAATAAAAACAAAAACAAAAAACCTAAAAGGCACATTATAAGACTTGAAAACATAACAAACTAACAATACTGAGTGCATCTACACTAGTGTTTCAGTTGGGTACTTCTGAGGAAAAACCTCTCAATTGTTCCCATTGCAAAGAGGTCTCAGAGTGCACGAACAGGCAGTGACCCACTAAACAAGACCTAAGTCGAAACAGTCACCCTTCAAAACGCCCCAAACACGGCTATTGGGTCCTTGGTTTGCTGTCCAAACCACCTCCCACCTGGACACACTGCAAAGGCACATAGAGCCACTGTCTCCTGAGGTCCCCAATGGGTTGCTTTTTCCCTGCTGTCATCCATGGAGAGTCATTTTATGTTTCCCATCTCTGTGCCATGCCCAGAACAGGGCGAATTTCACTGTGCATCCCTTTACATGGGAGAACAAAAGCACAGGCCTGATTTATCACATTACCCTTCGGTAAGCCCAAAGGATTAAGAAAATTAATTGAAAGGGTTAATATGCATCTGTAACAGGCTATCCTGGTTATGACATTTAGCTTCCCTGCCACAAACGAGTTATCCGGTCTCCTCTCTAGAGCAGAGGCAAATGTCAACAGAGATCAACAATCATGTATTATAAATATACAATGCGTAATTTTCTTCTCCCGCTGTTTTGAAGCACCGAAACTGCTTTAGATGACAGGCATGAATACTTAAAAACTTTTGGAATAGGTTTTTCTGAATCCTCCTAAACTTTTAATAACTTGCAAATTGTGCTGTCGCCCACAGGACAGCATCAGAAAGGTGCCCGTGCCAAGCAGCAACAGCCAAAAACCAGCTCCACTTTCAGTGTGCCGAGCAGGTACCATTTCCCACAAAGCAGCCATTGTACCTGCTGGGTGTCAGTTTGTTATACCCAGACAGTGGGGTATTAAATGCAAAAGAAAATCTGCAGAAAAATTCTCCCGGTTCAGTAAAACGCTACAGAAAGCTCTCAGTTCTAACAACATTGGCTCCTCTTGCTTGTCCGACAAAGCATACAGAGCCCACACAGGATCTGCTTCCACACAGGAAAGCAGGATCTGCTTTACAGTAGGCACACATGTGCTAGATAGCTGTTGTTTACTAGGTCATGTTGATTTTGCTTTCAGCTATGTTTTCTTAGGCACCCACGTCTCTTCATGTAGGAGTGCCTTAGAAATTACAAAATATTACTCCCACTCAACATGCACTCGTGTATGTATACATTGGGTTTGTGTGTACACAGCTACAGAGATGCCCACCATAAACAAACATTTGCATCCATAAGCTTTCAGAAAAACAAAGATATTTTTCCATCCCTTCACAGGAAATGACTGCACCTGAAAAGAGCAAGAGCTACACCCTCCCTGCTTTCATCCAGTCCCCCCAGTCCCAACAGTACTTCGGGATCCCAGCTCCTCTGTGCCTCACTTCCAAAGGGACCACACTCAGGCACAGCTCTGTTGGCCACTTTTTTCCTGGGGTAGACAGAGGAACAAAAAGGGGGTCCTGCTTTGCTGAAAGCCTTTCCCTGCAATGCAACTCACTTGCAACTCAGCATTTCCCCACAGAGGGGCCTCCAAATGCACGGATAATTTCACTCTATTCCTTCCCTGCCTCTGAAGCATCCCTTCTGCTAGCTGTGGAAAAGCCCAGTTTCTTGGAAAGCAGTAGATTCTTGCTTAAGATAGGAATTCCTGTTACGGAAGCTGATCCCAATCAAGCCCTTCCCTTCTGCCCCGACCTCCACCCCAGTTTAGCAAATTCACCTTCCTGGAAATGCCTTGGCTATAAATACAGCCCTAAGAACAGCCCTTGTGACATTTTCCCCTTTACTGCATAAACTTTCCACTTGCCTAAACCTTCCCAACAAAAGCCACCGCACAATATAGACCGAGGGAAGCAGCACTGTGCCCGAGGAGCAGGGCAGGTGGCAGCAGGCGATCCATCGGCACACGTTTCGGCGCGGAGCTACCTTGCATGTGGACTGGCAATGCCATAACATAACCTATGCAAAGGATTCATCCCCTCGTGCCCGGTACCCCTGGTGCTCCCCACACCTCGCTGTCACCCCGGGTTTGTTTAATTTCGTAAGCAATGGTTTACAGAAGCCACGCAGCAGAAGTTATTAACGCTGCTTTGGTGTGGGGAAAATCTCATTAACGTCAGCAAAAGGAGGAAGAGTTCTGAAAAGCTCCCAGCTAATTTGCTTTCTTTTAATTTCTTGCAATTACAGTAAGCAGCATAACGCTCTCCCAATAAATGAGTCTTTAGCATTGTGGCAGCAGCCTTCTCCCCAGTCCGTTCTCGCTCCCACTTTTAACCCTTTCCTAGACTGCTGGAGAGCAGAAGTGACAGTGAGGTGCACCTTCCCAGAACGGATGGACTTCACACATTTCCAGTAATTTATCCACATGGTGGAAAACCCCTGTTTTGGCTGTGCCTTTTTTTTTTTTTTTTCTTTTTAATTTTTTGCTTTGCAGCCATCACAGCAGTACTGAGCTGGTGCTTCCCACATCCTTTACTTGGTCTAAATTCAGTTTCTCTTACAGTAAACACAGTTCCTAAAGGCTGCAATCCAGTTCTTTTCTGAAAAGAGGTTCGGTGTAGCATATCCCACACACTGGCTGATTTTTAAAACTTGCTATGTGATCTATTTTCCCTTACTGCTTTGAAAAGTTGAAGAGCAACAATTCTATTTCAGACTCAAACTTATTATTTTTACTCCACTGTAAAAAAAAAATTAAAAAAAAAAAGGAATAATGTTGAAGAATGTTTAAGCATACAGTCTGGAGGGTGGTAGAGGAGAGAGATTTGGTTTGCTTGGTAAAAGAAAAAAAAAATGCAAAAGTTGTCCTCTCTAGAAGGGAAAATTGTATTGATTTTTCAACCACCAAAAATGTTGCAATAACGCCAAACACCAAAATTTCATTTATTTCATTTGACTCACAGTGGCAGGTTTTCAATTAGAATTAAAGAAAAGGGTTTTTTTGGGGGATGGGGATTTTTGTTTGGTTGGTTGTTTTGTTGTTGGTTTTTTGGCTTTCGGTTGTTTTGTTTTGTTTTCCCCCCCCCCCCCTCCTCCAAAAAAAAAACCACCAAAACAAACCTTGGAGAAGTAGAATTTCGGAAGGAAATCATGTTCAGATTAGCCTTACACAGGATCACTTATTCACATCAAAAAGATATAGAAATCCAAACACTATTATTAATATTATTATTTGATAGATCTTTCAGTCAATACTTTTTTTTTTTTTAAATTCTCAGATGTGGATTCATCTAAGAACACTAGCTTTTCATTTAAATTAAGTTCCTAACCATCAAGGCTCTAACCCAGATCTTTAAAGTATCAATCCTAAAATCAA
>VYXB01001096.1:293804-352973 GCA_013397135.1 Pachyramphus minor
TTTTTAACACACACACAGACCAATCAACATTTTTCACCCATTCCCGTGGCAGCACAGATGGGGGCAAGGATAGCAGGAGCCCCTGGGAGGGAGCAGAACTCCTGCTTGGACATTTGGAAATCTCTCCCCGGGTCCCACCAAACATTGCAAAGGTCCAGCCCTCCCAGCAGAGCACACTGGAGACACTGGAGTGAAGAGAGGGGAGGGATGAAAGCAGCATGAGAATTTTCTTGCCGTGATAGTTAACAGAGGCCTCTCCACAGCAAAAATGACCTACCTGTCCTGGGGACTTCACAAAAGTAAGAGGAAGAAGCATGACCTGGCACACGCTAGAGTACATTGATTTTTTGGCAGAGCTAATCAGCCCATCACTACATGTGAAAACCCCCCTACTGTATTGATTAAAAATAACATTACATGAGGACATTGGGTGGTTACTGAACTGGTATTTGACTAAACCCTTTGCTGAACACATTTCAGACAAGGGAAGCTTCTTGCACTGATTTGCAAGTTGCAGAAAACCCCACTGCTGCCAACATTTGAAAATAATTAAGTAGGACCTTTGTTGTTTGTGGAAAGAAAAGAAGCCAATAAAGACACATTTTTAGCTTCTTTGAAATGACATTTAATGATCACAAGCTTCTTGTATGGATAAAACTGTGTCTGCACAATAAAAAAGGTTGTCCACCACTACATACAGACATGTACCAAGTCCTTTACTGAGAAACAATTCCTGCATCATTTATAGTTACTTTATGTACTTCATAATGTATGCATGGATGAGCTAAACCAAATGCAGGATACTTAAACTGTCTCATTTGTTCAGGCCAGTCACAATCACACAATTAAAGGATGGCCATAAAGAAATCCTCACTCAAGCAAGGAATAGAAGGAGAAGGTTAATTTTCTTGTTTGTTAGAAATGTGCCCCCCTATTTGCAACTGAAATCCAGGAGTGTTGGGGATTTTTCAAACAAAGAAAATCAAGAAATCTGAAGTGGGTCAGGAAAAGCAAATTCAGATGATTTCACTGGACAAACCCCAGGTTTGGTACCCCAGCAGAAGCTCCCACCACGAATCAAACACCAGTTCAAGTTTTCCTCTTGTTTGTGAAGACATGAAGACATTAGAAACACAAGTCTTCCCTTCCACTTATCCGCACTCCATCCTGACAGCATTTTAAAATCAAATCTTGTTTCATCTTGAAAACATAGAGCACCGAACAAACATCTTCTAATGGGTACAGTCAGTGGGGAAAGGTCCCTTCTTGCCACTCCTTCCTTCTCAAGACCCAGAGCTTCTGAGCTGCCAGGAGCATTAGAAAACCCATTCTGTCGTACAGCCAGAAATTTCTGCTCTCACTCAAAACACTGAGCTCGCTGTGCTCCTAACAAAGCTGTGTTCAAAACAAGTGCTGGCATGAGCATTTATGTGAGATGACTGAATGGCCCTGCAGGTTGATAAAAGGTTCTGGAGTCTTTCACATGCAACTAAAGTCGTCAGCTGGAACCCAACCTGTATCAGTGGTGTCTGAAACTGGCTGCAGCTGGAAGACTGCTGGTGTCCTACCTAACAGAGTTTGTAGTATCCCTCTAACTCCTGGAAGACAAATATACACACAGTTTGGTGTGCTTTGCATGGTGAGGGCAAGACTCAGAAAGGAATTAATCCTGAACCTCTTTTTTTGTCCTGCCAGTGCAGCCTGCAGTGGCAGCTGGTGGGCTCTTTAAATAGATGCATGGACTGTGATACACCCTCCACAGCTAACTTTTAATTGAAAATATCCTCCATGTTACCATTTCATACAATCCCACAATTATCTACCACAGCCTCATGAACTTATGGATGACACATGTATCCAAGAGAATGTGCTGGAAGAATCCATTCCTTCCACACCACACAATGAAATCCTGAAAAGGTTAAATCTGAAGATCAGCCCTGAAGAAGTAATAAATAAAAAAAAACCCAAAACAATACCATCCATCTGGAATCTGCCCTTCCCTCCATATCCCAAGACCATGACCAATTCTGCCAGGCAACTTTCCCACAGGAGCACAATATTAGTAAACTCAATCTGCCACAAAAGATAAACATGGATACATAAATTCCCCATCCCATTTGTTTGCATATAAATGCTTAGTCTGCATGAAGCCAAACCCCATCTCCGCTGAACCTCCCTTCTGAGAGCAAAGGGCTCAGAACCCCACAAGATGTGGGAAATCCAATTGTAAAGTCATACTGAAATAAAGCATGGCTTGGATTACACCTCATTTTACTGGGATCTTCCAACTTCCTACAGGCACTCAAAATGGTCTGGGTTTAGCCCATTTTTACAGCCTCACACTGACCACTTCAAAAATCTAAGTAACCTGGTGAAAAGTACTTTCTGAACAGTACCAAACTGCTTGTCATCCTTTACCAAAATGACAGAGAAATAAAGGGTGATCCTCCCTGTGTGAGCTACAGGCTTTGCCCCTGCCTCGCTGAGGTGGCAAACCCTGCTGGCTTGCTCCCGTTCACAGAGACCTGCACATGCTCAATAACACCATTGATTTTGTTTGTGAAGGCAGAGAGAATCCAATTTTAAAAAGCCACATTGATTCCCACACATTAAAAACAGAGCAAGCTGCAGCATTTGCTAAATGGATAGAAAAAGACTGAGGTCAGGGTGGAGGGGTGGGATAATGTTATTACCCTGAGCTTGTTCTGAAGGACAGAGAATTAGAAAAACAGACAAGAAAATAGTAACGGTTTGAGTTTATATTATTTGCTGTAGTTTCTAAATTACAAAAATAGTGAGTCAACAACAAGGGAGTGCCCGGGAACAGTGACAACGGATGCACAACGGAAGGCATCCAAGAGCGTGTAGCTGTGATTAGTTGCATTTGGAGCATGAAGACACACACGCACACAGCAAAAGAGGGCACAGACACAGGAATTGAGAGAGAAGCCCTACGAGTATCTGCGAGGACTCTGTCTGCTTTTCAGTTCTTTGTTTTAGCACATTAAACAAACAGAGACATCACACAGGTCACTGAGGACCTTCCTTCTGCAACTGTGGCCCCAGCTGCACTGCACACAAAAACTATTATTATTCTCTAATGGCTGCACCTTTTGGACAATGATTCTGTGTTTTGGGTTTTTTCCCCCCTCCTTTCGTACAGTGCCACTTAGTCTTTGGCTTCATTTTATGTTTTATTTGCACACTCCTGAAATCTTCATGTAGTGACTAAAAATTCATGAGGCAGCCATAAGTAGGAGCCTCCACTTCCCTCCCCCCTCTTTTTCTAACCGTAGCAAGCAGTTAAGTAGGTACTGGGCATAAATCGGTTCTGCCGCAGCAGCAAGAGGGTGGGAAAAGCTGCGGATAGGGAGGGAGATGTTGCTGCAGCCCTGGGGGTGCTTCCTCATCCTGCATCTGGGAGCACAAGCTACAGATGGTTGGGCAGATACAGGTGTTGGGCACCATGGCTTATCAATGCCCAGCAAACACACCCCAGAGCACAGACACCCCACACTCGATGTGGTGGCTGTGCTTCAGCTCCACCCCGTGCACTGCCCAACCACGAGCCTGCCCACGTGTGGCAGAGCAGTCATTCATCTCTTCAGCTTCAGTCCAACAATGCAAACAGGCAAGTGCTTGCTAGCATTAGCGAGGATTTCGTAATTGGTCCCAGCTGGTTAGTTGTAACCTGCCTTGTTGTTGAGCAACTACCTGGTAACGTTGCCAGATATCCCCTGGTTGCATAAGGAGGGTTAATATCTCTATTATTTATGGGCTGCCACCAGCCTGTGTCACTCCCCACAGATAAGAAAGCCTCTACGCTCCAGGTCAGTCAGGGCCTCATTGGAAAGTCTTGTGCCAGCTTCAAGCAAAGTAAGCTCTGACTGTAGCCAAAGCAGCCTCCTGCCCATTCTTACCAGGGTCCTGCAGCGTCTCAGTCCTCTCTCCCCTCTGGCTGCTGCAGGGTCTGCTGCCAATGCCAGCTACCTGCCAGCTCTCTGGCCACCGTGCAGAAACCCTGGCTCACGAGTAGGTATGATCAGAGCATGGCAGATGTTTCAAAGCACTGTGAAGAAATGTGCCTCAGTGCCTGGCCACGCTGCCGTTGAAAACCACAATGGCAGCAAATACTATAGTTTGGCACAGCTCCAAAACTCTAAGCAAGACGACACAGTATCAACCAGATGCACTCTTCCTGGTGTCCAAGGGAAAGGTGCAATAACGTGGATCTCTCAAAAGGCAAAAGCGTGGAAGAAATGTAACAGAAGTGGTCACTTCACAAGATACTTGAGAGTAATAACAATGGCTTTGAAAATTTCAGTTAGAGTTTGCAACCATCCTCACTCCCCAGCCCTCACCTGCCGTGCAATTTGACCTGTGTAATACAGCAAGTCAGGGACATTTTCTGCCAAAACCCAAGCATTGTCCCCTTTTTTCTGCTCTGTCACTGGGCTGCTGTGACAGCCCCCTTAAAGAAGCAATGACTAGAGTTATATTCTGCACATAAGATTCTTACATGACTTCAAATGTCATTGTGTGGGCAGTAATCAGATCCTGTTGCCCCAGGGTAAGGTAAAAGCTGTGAGTGTGTCTAGGAGCTAGAGCTTCAGGGTTGCTCAAAAGCACAGACTTTCAACTGGAAGTGAGTCTCTTCAAATCCCATATAAACCACAGAAGTGGGGTGCAAGGAGTGGTCTACGTCATTGTATCATCTATTGTCTAGAGCAACTCTGACCTTTACGATCCTCATTTTTCTACCTGAGCCAACCTCTCATACCCTGAGCTTATTCCTGTTTCTTTTCTCCCCAGCCTCTACTTTGCTGCCCTTCAGAGCCCGAGATGGGCACCAAGGTGCTAGGAAGAGATCCTCACAACTCAACATGGGACAGACACCGCTGCACCTCTCGAGCTGCTGGAGTAAAGGGGCTGGAAATTCTTTACTTCTCTGATGAGGCAACTGAAGGCTTGGGCTTGTTCAAGGTCCACTCAACAGCTCCCCAAAGTGACAGGAGGTCTGTTAACTGCATCTTGACACTCAGCTGCCAAACACTGCAGCTTTTTCTAAGACATGAGCTATCTCCCCATGCATGCCCAACGCCTCCAACAACCACACACGGACAGCAAACACACCGCAACGCTTCACACCCGTTACTACCATTCCTCATTTTAGAGCAGCAATTCAACACAGGCCTTAACACTACCCATGCCTCTGAAAGCCAAGAGGGCCATTCACACAAGCTTAATCTTAGTTACTCTTGCTAGATCATAGGTACTGAGGCTGGAAGGTAATTCTCTAAATCCAGTGTAAATGTTTAAAGTTTATTCCCAAAGGATTTATGTAGACATAAACATACAGATTAAAAACAAGCAAGACTTCAGGAGCTTTTTACTACCTTCTAAAGCACATGGATATTTTATCTCTCCTTTTGTATCTGCTTTCTTCTAACTGCACAGTTCAGCAACTTCATACAGATCAGAGGCAGAGTTCAAGCTAGCACTGACAATTTCATTAGAAAAAAAAAGGCAGAATTGTGTTTTCTTATGTTCTCTGCTCTTTTATTGCTATTTTCAAAATGAAGATCAGACCCTACCAAAGTGCTAAGGGCTGAAAACATAACTCTAAATGATACAGGAAATCCAACTTTGTGCCAATCCATTTTTATCCTCTCTTTGTGACCATAACAAAGCTGAGAACAAGAGCTAAACAATGGAGTAAAAAAGAATAATTTCAACATAATTTTTTTTTTTGCGGAAAGTAACATCGGTGACAATAACAAGAATCCATTCAAAAGGCAGAATGTTATCTTCCAACCCAGTTAACATGCTTTTCTTTCTGTTGCTCATTATGTATCTCAGACATCAAGCTGCATTTTGACCTCACAAAGGAATACATTTAAAGCCACCACATCACTCTATGCATATTGGTACTGCTAAGTAAAGTCCAGCCCAGACTACTTTTCCCTTCCCTGGTCCCTCACACACCTGCCAAGAGGAGATAAGTTATCAAATGAGCCTCCAGAAAAGCATTTCCAGAAACAATAGTATGACTACCTTCTGCTTTTGCTTGTGCTCCTGCAGCCCTCCAGAATCCAGTCCACTAATTTAAGTGGCTAACAATGGCAAGAACTGTATTTGTGACAGCTATGTGGATGAGATCACTTAGATAAGCTTTTATTTTTTTATATAGGCCTTCTTCCATTTCTTCCTTTTACCTACTGAAATCAACAGGCAATATTTCATCATTAACTTTTTAGCACAGTAGCCAGCAAATTCAGCTAGCCTCAGCTGAACCTGTTTACCTTTTAGATTTCATCTGTCCCTCTTAATACTGTTCTGAGCACCAAAGAAATATTACATTTTCCTCCTGGATGACTATCCTCTGTTTGCAGTCTCCTACTCGCAAGCAAAACACTCTTACGCTAAATATACTGAAACTTCTCTTAACTCTTCAGATGTTCCTTCCACCCCACCACTCTAGACTTTGAGTGCAAAGCTCTGCATAGAAGCAACTGGTTGAAATAACAAATTCTTACCATGATGGATGCAAAAAGGGCCATCAGCTTTCCTTCTGTACGCCAGCTGTCACATTAACATGCGTGCTACCCCTCATGGTCATATGCACCATTATACTCTCTATTACCCTTTTGTTTAAAGGCCTCAGCCACAAAAATCCTTGTGCACTAGGTGATATAAACACAGCCCTGCTCCTGCAAACACAGCATCTAAGGAGAACAGCACAAGGTAAACAGTGACAGACAACTATAGTCTAGAGACTGGAGAGTACGGGGAGAAAACATTGTGTTTATTACCACAAGCAATCCAACCACACTATCTGCAGCTAAAACACAACTCATTACATTACTGCTCCTCCTGATGTCAAGTTAACTAAGACATTGCTAAACTTCTCCTTGCCTGCCTCTATATGAGCATGACCATCAGGTGCTGGAACACACAATTCTCCTTCTCCTCTACATGCCTCAGCTGATGACCTCCCTGGGCTCAGAAGCTGTGCCAGTCACCAGAGTTATCTGAAAACTGCCCATAAAACCTTTGGCACTTTTCATGTCTTACCAGGCCAATTCCCCCATATCTACCCTGCCTCTGTCCCTGAGCAGCAGCCTTTAATGCAAAGTAGCAGAAGCAGAGACAGAGGGCACAGAACCTAGACGTGTACCCAAGCACTGATTCCATGCAGTCACAGCAAAATAAAGGCAAAATAAAGGCAAAAGTTGTCAGCACAAAATGACTCATGTCTGTAAAATTAAAGCAATGTCTGCAATTACTTCTGTCCTTCAATAAGCAGAAAATAGAGGTCAAGCTGCCACTCAGGGACTCATAGATTACCTTCCAGCCCATCGCAGGAGAGGGGCACTGTCCTGTTTGGAAATCAGCTATCCCTGGTCTTGAAGTCTCCAAATAGTAAGGGGAGTGAAACCTCACCTTCCTTCCTCCCACACCTTTCCTTATATGGGGAACAGTAACTTCCAGGTAGCCACGGCCTTTAAGAGAATTCTTCCTCTGCTCTGCTCTGCTCTGCTCTGCTCTGCTCTGCTCTGCTCTGCTCTGCCCTGCCCTCCTCTCAGTTCCTAGACCCACTTCCTTTTTACTAATTCTTCTTAAGACTGCCAATCCCTAACAGCATATATATATGGATGCCTCTCTTCTGCATTTCTTTTTTCCTTATAAAGCACCACAGACCAAGTATTGTATGATCTGCAAAAAAAAGCAAAGGACATTTCCTTGACCTTCCTCCTTAAACAGGTAACAGCTGGGGCTCTAACTCAGCTTAAGTCAGGCCACAAGATTAGTGTTTTTCAAGCAAGATAACTGTTCTCAAGTGCTTCAGAGTTACTCCTTTTCCCCAGCGTGACCTGGAGAAGGAGGCAGCTACTGAGCCCCCACCTGAGAACAAGGTGCCTTTACATTAGCTTAGGCTAATTTGAAGCATCAGTGCAGCAAATGGCTTGAGAAAATAGAAACTAGGGACTGAAATCACGTCATTCAGGGGTCTGAAGCTGGGGAATGTGTAACCCCATACTAACTGTAGCATCTTCAGGAAATTTATCTCTTCTGGTAATGACTCATTCATTTGTAAACCAATGTCAGTCACTTTTCTAATCTCATTGCTAATAAGCAGCAGAGCAGTAACACTTTCCAATCAGAAAATGCTCTTCAGTGTAATACAGCTTTCCAGTACCACTGTGCTGGGTCCTAAAACTTGTGAACCTAATGAATGCACAGACATACACAGTAAGCTTCCTCCATGTTACATTTACATCTCTTGCCTGCAGTGAGTAAATGTACAGAGGGAGGTGAAAACCTGATAGGATTTAAATACATGGTCCTTGAGCAAAGTATTCCTGAAATCCTGTGCAAACTGTGTTGCTAATGCTTTTTCATACTCAGAAGTGCGGATGATGAATCTCACTACTCGTAATTCTTCTTATTTTCACACTTGGAGCACTGATCTCATGCCAACAGCCCCTTGCTTCATTTTACTTCTCAGCAGACACCATTGCCCTTGGCCAGCTACTGCCCTGACTCAAACATGCATTGAAATAAGTGTAGGAAGATAGAAAATGATACCAGTGTGTGTGATCACAGTGCTTTTGCCTTCACTGGCCACCTATTGCTAAAGTAGCATCTGTGGGTCACCACACCACTGTTTCTATAAGTTGCTGCTGCTGTTGTCACTGGGGCTGAAAAAAAAAAAAAGAGCATCCTCTCCCTGCTCTGTTTCCTTTGCACTTGGTGAGGAAGTGACTTGAGTGGGAGGAGAGAAAGAAGAGCAAACACAAAACCACAGAAGTAAGCAACTAGGAGCAGAGACCAAACTTTATGCCTTCCATACGCATGCAAACAGCAAACTCTGATTGCAGCTGGCTCTGGCTGTAGCCCTGCCAATTGTACCGTCACTCACAAGCATCGCTGCAGAAGCAACAGTGTGTCACCATAATGAGCCCGGTTATGCCCTGGCCCCAGATCTGAGCACAGGTATCTTTACCAAAACACAGCAGGTCTTTTATGTACTACAGAGATGGAGTCTGAAGCACTACAGCCAATAGCTGGAATAGGAGGGGTTTGATTTCTCGTAGGTAAAGCTAGCCATTTGTAGCTGTTTCAGACTTGCCCTGGTACAGTAAATACAAGAATGACCTTGATTTTTCACATCATTTCATCAGGCTGCAGCCTTAAAAGGACTTACTGTGCTTATAAAGCTGGAGAGAGGAAAAACAGACACCAGGAAATCCTGTGACAGGCTTGTTTTGGTGATGATGTGAGAGAAAGAGCAGCAAGAGAAGAAAAAAAAAAAGGACCAAAAAAAAGTAAACCCAAGAACACCTATGGCCAATCTACAAGCGAGGAGACTGTGACTTCAAAGCCACTCCCTGATCCTCCCAGCTTTATTGGAACTAGTCTGGCAGCAGCAAGTGTAGAGAAGGCAGGGATTAGTCTAGGATTCATTGCTAAGTTTAAAAGAAAAAGGTTTGTGCTGTTTTTGTCAGGAGTTCCCAGATGACTTCAGGTGGTAGGTAGTACACGAACTGGTAACAAGTGTATTTGCACACTGCCTCCTTTCTGCAGGCCCTCAAAATAAGCACGTGGGAACTCCAGCTCAGCACCTTCTGGGGTGCTATTTGTTCCAAAGCACAAAGGGTTGTGTTTGGGGAGGTCAGCCCCAGACAGGGGACTCATGGCACTGAGTGGTGTGAATGCACATGGATGGAAGAGATGCTTAAGTGGGAATGTTATGGAGTAGAGGGGGTGGAGAGGAAGGGGAGCACAGTTCTCCAAAAGCACGTTCCTCTTGAGCTGATGTTGAGAAGGGTGAGGTGAGCTACCCCAGTTTGGGCAGGACACTCGAGTCAAAGCTGGTGGATGACCACTGAGCTCTTGTCAGAAGTCGTGTCCCTGCAACTCTGCTCCTGCTCCTGTTCCCTGTTCCCTGTCCACACTAGACTGGCCGAGCTGTGGGCAGCATCACTGAGCGTGAATGGGGCTGCCTTTCCCTCTGTGGGGATCACTGATGTGCTTAAAAGCTGCAGCAGCCTTTGGAAAATGCTCTTTTTTCAGAAGCAAAATTGGATTTAGCTTTTTTCCCCTACTTTTGCTCTTTTGCACCAGAACCAGAGCCCCTCACCTGTGGGGTGGCAGCAGCTGATAAAAAACCAGTGTTTCTGACCCTGGTAGCTGCCTCTGTCTGCCTTTGTCATACTCATCTCTGATTCGCAACACCCTTAATGAATTGGTCCCTGCCTGTAGGCAAACAGGTTCCTTCCTTTCCAGCCACCAAGACAAACCTGAGGTCTGCAGAAGGAATAATTACTGTCAGCAATTATGTCAATGTCCCATCTTTGCCATATAGGAGCTGTTTTCAGAGAGGAGAGGGGACAAAAGGGATTGGCTCAGTATTCAGTTGAGAAATTTGATTTTCCAATTCTCAGACACAGACCAAGCAAAAGGAGACAGCACGAGACTTCTCCCTTCCTTGGCCTATCGAAGACCTCTCTTTGCTGGGGAAAGGTTCCCTGTCAGGTTCCTTGCAAACATGCCTTTGTTGCAAATATTCTTGTGCCTGGAAGCAAGTAACTGGGCAGATTTTATAAACTTGGTTAATAAATAAACAAAGCCCTCCTGTGACAGACAACCTTTCTGACTTTACTCAGAGCTGGAGCCGGACAGGGAGATGCTGCAGCATCANGCCTTTCTGACTCTACACAGGGATGCAGGGCTCCTCTCAGAGCTGGAGCTGGACAGGGAGATGCTGCAGCATCACAGGGAAAGGGGCAGAGCAGTAGCTTTGACAAGATAAAGTAGGAGCTGAAGTGTCTGCTCAGAGAAAAACAAAAAACACCTCGGGAAATGGTAAGAAGGTTTCAACAAAGAAAATACTAGGGAGAGTCTAGTCTGAGGAGATTGTTTAGGCTGAAATATAGGCTCTTTGTTTTAAATTAGACCCCAGATAGGGAGTTATTTTGGAATATACAGTGTGAATCTTCTGTTGGATGCACTGCAAGCACAATGCTGGTTTACCATCCCTGCTCCAAGGTGATTTATACACAAAGGAACTTGGCAAAGGACTATCTTTTTGAGTTTTGAAAAACCAAAAACCAATCTGGCCTGACTATCGCGAAGATGGGACAAAGCCAAAAGCTTTCAGCTAAATGTCTCTTGCCTTCCAAGACTTGATGGTCAGGGTACAATGAAACAAAGATTCAATCAATCCTGGTGTTGGTTCTGAAAAAAAAGATCCTCCTGAATGTTGGTTGTGAAAAAAAACAACTGTTGATTGTGAAAAAAACAACTCCAAACTCTAACTGTCCTTTGGAAAGAGATGAACAACTGCTTAAAACAGTATAGCTCAAAGTCTGCTTTCCTCCACAAAGTCCGCTTTCCTCCACAAAGTCCTCTGCAATGTATTGCCAGTTTTGCAAGCCTGCAGTCCCATCAGGAGTAATCATCACTAAGTGAAACCAAGCTTAGACATCAGCAATAAACTCTGTGGTTCCACACCAGTCCCCAGAAGAAACTTTCCCCCTCAAACCATCTGGCTATCCTGCTCTTTACCTTGGAGAGGCAGAGCCAGTAAAGCAGTGAATGTTGCAGGTAGGACTGAAACAGAGTGTCAGAGCAACAAAGCTCCCACAGCTGCAAATGCAGTCAAGTCTGAGATAGAGATATCTTTGCAAGTCCAGAATGGCCGAAGATTTTGAAATATAAGTGCATTAACACTGTCATACAAGGACTTAAGAGATGCCAATTCACTGAGTAAACAAGCACAGCCTATCTCTGTGCCATTAAAACTGCCTCATTTAAAGGGCAGTTTTGGCCGGAATGACACATACTGTGAGTCACATGATGGGGAAGAAGTTGTGACTCTGCTCAGGAATCTACCTTGCTTTGGCTCCCTGTCAGCACAGCCAGAGGACTGATACCGGTCGTGGCACAATGTCCATGTGTGGCAAGATGGACCTACTTTAGCCCCCTGCAGCCTCAGCACCTGCATTCACCCAGCTAAGCACGAACAGCCAGATAAAAACCACACCTGCACACAGCCTCACTACTCACTCCGTACGGGCGATTGACAACATGCACGTAGCCTTTATGCCTGCATATTTTCTTGCAGAGTCTGAAACTAGACTGATAAACACCTCTTCAAGTTTTTTTTCAGCTTCATTCTCTGTTATCCAAACATTTCATCAAAGGCCACTTACCTACAAAGCAGACATCTCAAACCAAGCCAGACATGCCACATACCAAAGCCTTTTGAAAACAGGGAACCAAACCTACATTTATCCACTAATAGTTCAGGGGTGACAGCCATTATTTTACATCTGCAATATTTTGCAAGTTCTAAAAGGCTTAAATCTCATAAGGTGATTACGTCATTAATTAGTGAAACACTATCATCCCTGAGGTGCCAACACAGCAGTTGTTTCAGCTGAACAGCAAAAACAAGCCAAGAGGGCAAGGTAACATAGTGGCAGTGCCCCCTCGAGCAGCCTAACTGTTCTGACCATCCTGGTGCTGCCACCCCATAACAGGGAACCGCTCTGGTTCCAGCAAAGGAGGACCACAGCTCTCTCCACCACCCCAACCACCCCCACCTCCCAGAGGGTAGTACCCCCCCTTCCATCTGGGTACATGAATGGTGGCTCTATCAAAGGGGACATCTCTTGCAGCCTGAGCCCTGTATTTCTCCGGATATGGGTTTTCCCAGGAAGCTGTTCATACATAGCTTATAAACCCAGAAGGGATCTCTCTGGTCATTCATCCCTCTGACTCTGCAAAATGGAGATCATAGAGACTACCTCAGTGATCTCCCCTTCAAACTGCAGCACGAAAAAGAAAAGGAAAAAATAAAATCACAGGAAGATACCCCATGACGCAGCAGCTGTTGCAGATTTTTGAGCGGTTGCTCTGTGAGCGGGGCTTCATTTATAGCTTAAGAAATTGTCTGGCTAAAACTGCCAGTTGCAGAGCCCTGCTCCTGCACTGTGAGCTGGGCAGAGCAGCCTCCCATAGGCAGCTTCAGTTCCTCACACAGGCACCTCCAGGCCACGGGTCACCACGTATCCCCCTGAAGGGTCAATGATCAGGCCCAGGCTGATGCAGCTGGTGATAAGGGACAAGACAAAGGACTATGGTGGCCAGAGGGAAGGCTGGGACCCCTGTCCTAAGAAAGGGATGTTTGGACAGCCACCAATCAGGTCCCACGTGTACTGGCTAAGGCTGCCACGTGAGAAACAATGCACAGCAAGTTTTGCACCGCAGGCTGAAGATGGGTGGGCAAAAGGAGGGCGATCCTCTTCACAGCACCACCCATTCAGATGACAGCTCTGACCACAGAGTGCAGCTGTGATGTTCTTTGTCATGTCAGGGCATGTGGTGTGACCCATGGTGTGACCCTGCTGGGGCTCATTCCCTTTGCTAGAAGCCTGGGGCTGCACTGGTGACATGATGGCTTTGCCCTCCCAGAGACGGACTCTTGGCAGTGAAAGAGCTCCTGCAAAGCCCACCTTAGGCTGTCATGTTCTGCTTTCCCTTGAGCCCCTCTATGGGCCCAGAAGCAAGAGTGAAAGATCTCCAGAGTATCAATTATGGCAGTAGATCTAGCCTGGAGCTGGTTATATCCCCTGAGAGGGTTGGGAGCTAAATTCTGCTAGACTGAAGACATTTTGATATCATTTTTGGTACTTTCCATACCACTCTGCCACCTTAATGCCATTACCATTCTTCCAGAGAGCACTTGCTTAGAAATACCCTTGGTGGGACAGAAACATTGCTGAGTTTGGGGCACCCAGCAAGGGCCCCTGAGCAGCACCAGCAGCACTATACCAAGTTCCAATCCATCCCTCCCACAGGAAACTGGGCTGAATGATCTGGTTCATCTTCAGAGCATGTTACGTGGCAGCAATGGCAAATCACTCATGTAAAGTCTGCAAGCAGCCATGGGGCTCTCTTAGTTTATGCAGACTCAGGTCATGAAAGAACACAGTTTGTTTAAAGATACTTTTGTCTCCCACCTCTGGGAGAAGAGGAAAGGCCTTATATTACCCTAAGAATGAGCAGGATCCCAAACACCTTTCAACCCTTGAAAGGATTTAGCCATCACATTCTCAAAAACAGAGATACAGAAAAGAAAAAGCAAGTTGTTAATAAAATATGGGGACAACTTTGGAATTTGCTCCCAAAAGCCCATGATAAAAAACCTCCAGCTGAGATCCAAACTCTACATTATATTCCCCAATGCTCTGCCTCCTCTTTCCTTAAATGCATGAGGCACAGGGCTTCTGTCACTTCTTTGGCATGACTACTTAGAGTCTGAAAGGTTTTACTACTCTGAGGAAGCTTTTCCTTCACATTCAGCTTAAATGTGCCATTTCTTGAAGTCATCCCCTTGTCTTTTATACTCTAGCAAGCAGAACAAGTGTAAATTAAATGGAAGACACATGAAATCTTTATAAAGCCCAGTGTTTCCCCTAGCATGAAAGTTCCTTCTCTTTGGAGTGGAAGGGGTCTTCACTCTGTGCTGTATTTTTCCCTAACAGAAAATGAAGAAGAATATAAATTTTCCTCATGACTTGAATTTAGCTTAATCAGCAGCCCCCTGCTGATGTAATTCAACCCAACAAGATTTTTCTTTTTTTTTTTCCTGGTGAGCTGCTGCCCTTTTTCCCTCCTCCCACCAATTTAGGCATGGAAAACAAGGGAGGAATTAGACAGACAGAACTTATTATCTATCAAGCTGTAACTTCAGACTGGGCAGGAATAACATTTAAAATATAAAAAGCATATTTTATCAAGCCTTTTCCTCCCCAGAGACTGACACAAAAATATTCCTTGTTTGTCGCTGAGAATGAACCATTTTTCTCTTTCATTTCTGCTTTCTGTCACATATTTCATTTTGGCTGCCCCTTCTGTCTTTCAGCTAGGGACCTAGGCTGCTAACACAGAATCACAGATAACTCATCAACAAAATGCCTGGTGGTTGTTTTTTTTTTTTAATTTCTGGTCTGCCAGGTAATTGCAACCCGAAAAGCTTTTGCATATTTGCCACAGAAACATGTCTCTCCTGGAGGATGGGACTGTCATCAGGTAGAATATTTAATTTAATAAGCCTATTCTGAGGTATAAACTAGGGCTGGGGGTTTTTTCCTGGCCTCCTTCAGAGCAAAGGACAAGCAGATAAAAATCAGCTGCTGCAGTACTACACTGTCAAAGTTCCTCTTCGTGTGAAAATTAACTCTTTCTGAGCTCAGAGTTCAGGTAGGCTTTGCCACCTTGAAATTTAAAAGTAGGAAAAGGGTCTGTTATCAACTCATGTTGGCTTTTTGTCCCCAGTCCTACCCATGTATAAGACAGATTTCTTTCCTATTTACAAACAGAGCAACTACCCTGCTTTTCTGTAACCCATCTGATGAGCTGTGGATGCTGCCAGGACTGATTTTCATTAAATCAGTCATCAAGAAGGATCGCGTGTTCCCTCTTCTCCTGTTTCACAGAAGTGCAACAACAAAAACATGGTCTGTACATTTCTAAATTCAGTTATTATCTAAAGATAAATTCCGTTTCCCCACACACACACTATTTTCCCCCACCCCCAATGTAGCAGCAGAATTGTTTTTCTCAGTCCTTGAGATGTTGACTCAATCTGACCGGTACCAAAGTGCAGGGCTGAGGAGAACATCAACAGAGAGACTTTGTGTCTTGGAGTCAAGACAGAGGGCGAGGATGACCTGCCAGGGGTTAGGAAAAGAGGTTGCTTCTGTTTAACAGAATGAAGAGGGATACAGCTGGTTCACAGGTTTAACCTCAGGCACACCTTCAAAGGGGTCAGAACTCCATCCTAGCACATCACAAAGCACTATGAATGGGAATCAACAGACCACACCCGGTCCTCAGTCCAACACCAAATCACTGACAATACTCATTCAGCTCTACCAACAGCTTCCTACATGACAATAGGTGTTTCCAGCCCAGCCAGGCTGGAAAAAACCTCCTGCTGGCTGGGAGGAGTTCTAACAGGAGCCAGCCAGAATGCTCCCATTGACTCTAGCAAGCTGTACAGCCTGTGTGAAAACTACTCTGTTACAAAGCATCTTCTGCATCCACAGTTTTCCTGTAGGTCAATCTCATTTTTGTAAAATCCCTGTTTTCACATATGAGTAAAGACTGGAAGACGTATTTGAAATATGCATTGATTGTTTAGGTTAAAGTAATACTGACACCAAGAACCTACATGCATTTACTTGGAATGGAAATGTGGACTCTGCAGAGACGTCCCCTCATCTGGAAACACTCCCAAAGAGAACAAAGTACTGACAGAGGTGAAAGGCTTTCTAAATTGGAACTGAAAACTCTATTTTTACAACACTTTATGACTATTTACAAATTTACAATGGTTTTAAATGCAAGTAAACTCCAAGAGGTCAGGACACCACTTTTTCCTATCACCATTCTAAGACACAGCTTTGTTTACGATTAAGGGATGACTTCCATTCATTTGCTCGAATGTAGCAAAATTCCCACAGGTAAAATACTTCTAGTAATGTTACATGAGACCAGTTTCTTACCTGTAATATCTGGATTGAAGGTAGGTAGAACACACAGCTTTAGACACATGGCTAGCTGAACCAAAGTCTATGACCTTGACCCTATATGGCTGTCGGGATGGATCTACCAACATGATGTTCTCTGGTTTGAGATCAGCATGAATCAGTCCCAGGCTTTTCAGCTTCATTAGGGCAGTTGCTACCTGCTGGAGAATTGGTCGAATGTACTTAAGGGGCAAGGGACTGAATTTATTTTGTTTTAGGAAATCATAGAGGTTCTGCTCCAACATTTCAAAGACCAAGCATGTGTGATTCTTGTGCTGGAAGCACTCGTAAGCACGGACAAAGTTGTAGTCATCCGCACTTTCTGTGCTCAGCCGAGCCAGGATGCTCACTTCAATCTGGCCTTGCCGGGCATAGGAAGGGTGATTTTTTAGGATCTTGATAGCCACAATCTCATTAGTGCCACGTTTCCAGCATTTGACTACTTGTCCGAAGGTTCCACGGCCAAGAAACTCTAACACTTCGTACGTGTTGGTCATGGAACAGAGCACCTCATGTTGCACCAGCTGGTAATCCCCTTCACTGTTGGAGCCACTGTTTTTGGAGGTGGCTGTGGAAGTGGTGGCGGTGGCTACAGTGGCCCCACTGGCATTGTTCTGAATCATTGGTGGATGCTCCTCGATAATCTGCACGCTGCTTGTGTTCTCAATCTCCTCACTCTTGCGCTTAAGTCCACATTTTTGGTAGGTGTCCAGAAGGCTCACAGTGCTGCGACGCATCAGGTTGTGTGGCCCGCCCAGTGTTTGCCCAGACACTGCAACCACACCAGAAGTGCTGTTGGCAGATGTCACCACGATGTGCCCCGTGCTTGCTGGGAAGATGATGGTCTGTTCGTAGGGGATGCTCGGATTGGGGATTTGGAGGGAGGCGTTGACGGCTGCTGCGGCGGCTGCTTGGGAGGACTGCACGTTCTTGCTCTGGCTGTAGACTTTGCTGTGTGTGCCGTACCCAGTCATATCCCAGTTTGAACTCGGCTCCACTTTCAGTTTCTTCACGCTACAGAAGGCACTTGACTGAAGGGTATGAGGAGAGAAAACTTGCACATGCGAGGCCATACCTGCAATACAACATCAGAGTGAAACCACAGCGTCAGGATGCCTTCCTCAGCTTTTTTCATTTGCTCAGTGGCAGGAAAGGGAAATGGGATACAGGCTTCAGACACAGCACACACACGCATGCAAAAGTCATGTTCTTCCAGAAATATGTATTCAACAGAAATAAAATACTATGCTCTAAAATAAATCACTACCCCTGATTGAACTATACTAACAACATTCAAGATTTCTGCTCTCTTGCTCTCCCCCTTCTCATTTTTAATAATAGGAATGTACATGTTATTTTTACCTCCTCTGTCTAAAGAGACTCCTATACTCATTGTCTCCAGGAATATATCTAGCTCTCTGGAAGAACTCATGTCAAATACTGCAAAGTATTCTGACTACAGAAGCCAAATCTCAAATCCTCAGGCTCATCCTATATTAAGCACTTTGGTGGATCTGACTTAAGCCCTCCATTAATTTCCATAAAACCACTGTGTAGCTTCTGGCCTGCAGAGAGTCAAGATGGGACCAGGACATGATACACTGTGACAAAATGGAGGTGCACAGATAAAGTTGAGGAGCCAGGGAAGAAGAAGAGGATATTTCAGATTGCTTGCCAAGTCTGCGTGTGGGAATCGTGCACAATGCTGGTCTGTGCTCAGGGACAGTGGAGATGGGAGTTACACAACATGAGCTTCACTGTGTGCTCTCAGTTCTCCCAGATTTATAAAATTGTGTTTATCTATTCTTATTCATGGTGACAATACCATCACAGGAAAGCTGATCCCTGCAAATTAACAGCACTGTTAATGAAGCAACGAACACACTAGCATGTGGCAGAATGAGCTCCTAATATAACTTTACTTTTAAAGAAAACACAAAAACCTATTTTAATGCAAGCTTCTTTGGCTTCAGAAAGGTTAATGATCTTCTAAATCTTTATTTAAAAAAACAAACAGCAAAGAACAACCCCACAAACCTCATAATCAAGGTGAAAATACAGTATCACTGAGACTGACTGACTGAAGGATTCTGAGTAATATTCCACTGTCACAGAAAATGTGCCTATTCAGAAAAAAAAGATGTGGTCCACAGAAAAGGGAACATCTAAGTCCTTACTTGCTGCCAGCTTTCCCTGCCTGGTAGGAATAGTACCCTGGGGCAAAGGTATTGTGAAGAACACAAATCCATAGGGATTCCTAGGGAAGGAGTCAGTGCCTGTCAGGAGTTAGAGCAGAAAGGCACAGCCTCCTTCACCCTTCTATCTGTCGTCAGTGTTTCTTTTTAATAAACCAGAATGACTAGGAAAAAAAAAGACAATGTGCTGAGCTGGCACCATTGTTGAATTATTAAGCACAAACATAACCTTGACTTGTTTTCAACTTTTAAAAGTTAAAAGCTGAATAAATGCTTCAATACCAAAACCACAACAGACTCCACAATGCACATGGATGACTTCTTCATGTGGAGGACTGACAGTATCTGACACTCAGCTCCCCTCCAGACGATCTTCTGGAGCTCATATAGGCTCACACACATGCATGAACTTATAAACTCACATAGAAAGGTTACTCTACACTCACAAAATTCAGTAGCATGGTGAAACAAACAGATCTAAACACACCCAGTGCCCATTTTCTAATTATTTCCCAGCTGCCCAAAGCCCAGGAACTACTCTGGAGAGGGGTGCTGTGGCAAGCCAGAAACCACCATACATAGCTACTAAGAAGGAACCAGCAAAGCAATCGCTCCAGTTTGCTTCAACGCCCCCAACTTCATCCCTGCCACAGTGACACATTTATGAGGACAGGGCAGACGCAGAAGAAAACCCCCACTGGCACACATGGGGAAACCAGCCCTCACCCCAGCCTGAAAACGCCACACAAAACCCCGCTGACCCTGCTCTGACAATGACGCCCTGCAAACCACAGTCCCTCTGCAGATGTGACCCCTGGCTCTAAGTGGATTTCTGACGCTGTTTGCTGTCATTCCTTTTAACTCCACTCTCAACCTCCTTGGCAGCAATTTCTAAGGTCCCTGCAACTGGGTACTCAGACCCCCTCCAGCTCCCTGCCCCTCTAAGTACTTGCTCTCCTCTCTCCTTTCCACAGGGCAGAGCAGCCACGAATGCTGTAGCATGTGGCATGTGGTGAGCTTGGAGAACCGCAGCAGTATTACTCAACTTGTCATCCTGGACACAAGGATCGTATGTGAGGGAGCCAAAACTGTGTTTGTTCTTCCACTGATTAAGAAGAGTCACGGTGTTCCTTCTAGTACAGTACCAACCTGCCTGGAGAGAGTGGGGTTGGTTTGATGTATGTTTTCCCCCTGGACGCGAATAATGTAACAGATGTAATTGGTAACATATTGTGGACCTAGCAGAGGTGTAATTTATAGCTTTATGGCTTTCATTCCATGGTGTGCTTCAGCAATCTCTCTTTGTACAAACTAAAAAGGGAAAAAATGACTGACGCAGAACAAGACGAGACGTTCCTCTCACACGCTCCTCTAAAGCCAACACGAAAAGACCGAGGCACCTCGAATTAAAGTCAAGAATGTGAAATGCAGCAGCTGCAACTTCCTCAGTGCCACTGTAAAAATCAGGATAATCACCACCAATAAGGGACAGACTTTCAACTGGTGCAAACTGGCAGTACTCCAGTTGACATCAGCTGATGCTAAAAACAAGGTCAGCAGTCACTCAACACTGTCAATGTCAGATGGCTGCCCAAGCTCATTGGTGAAACGAGTTGTTGTTAGGGACTGGTCTCCACATCAACAACCAGCCCCTTGCTGTCTCTGCAACACTGCTGGCAGCCTCAGCAGGGGGACAGGAATAGGGAATAAAATCACTAACCCACACTGATATCCCAAAAATGGAGGGTGTGGAGGAAGCAGTGCTTTTTTGTGGATAAAGGGGGACTTCAGACTCTTGCTGCCACTTCCACTCTCTTCAGAGGTTATTTCTCATCACAGGAGAGGTATTTTTTCCCCCTAAAAAAAGAACTATGAAATATTCTTCCTTCCATTCAAAATGATTTTCTCACATTTGAGGTTTTAGGGGAGAACAACTCGGTGACTTCTTCAGCATAGTCTGATACTAAGAAATTACAGGCTGATTGACAGCTCAGTGATGGGAAAAAAAGGCTTCTGCAGCAAAGTAATTTTTATTGCAAATTTGCCTGTGCAGTTAATGCCAGAAAAACACAACCCTAAATTTCCTAAGGACACAATCAAACTGTGCTGGTGGCATGTTCTTTTTTTCAAAAGGATCTTTGCTCCATGGCAATAGCAGAAACAGTAATAACGTTGGATGGTTTGTTACAGGGATCAAATTCCTCATTACAGCCTGTAATATGATTTACAACTTCAGCCTTTTGATTACATAAGCTGACAACAGGTTGCCACCATGCCCATGAGGAAACAAGCCAGCAGTAATGGGGTGATCCATACCAGCCCAGCCCAATGACACTGATGCTTCAGAGACAGTGGGGAGCTCCCCAGGGAGCATCCTCACTCCTGGGATCTTGGAAAGACAAGAGGGGCCACAAGCCACGGAGGGATGGAAAATGGAATGTTTCACTTCAGAAAAGTTCTCTTAAACCCCCATTCCCCAGTCTGAAAAGAAACTTGTGCAAGGCTGTGCCTTTCATGTCACCTCCCTTCGCTGGCAGGAGGATCCTAGCAGTCACCTTTCCACTTTCTGCATGGAATGGCCCAAGGCTGGCACCCAGCTTCTCCCCTTTTTGCTCTCCACCAGGAGCAGAGGGGGTGAGGATACTCAGGTCGAGCAGCTTCGCTCACTGAGCACTCCAGCTCACCTGAAGCCCAGCTCAGCAGCCCCACCTACGCTAGCAAAAGCTTTGGTTGGACTAAGGCAAGTGGCAATACCAGCTGAGCTTGGTGCCTGCCTTGGCAGGGCCCCAGGGCAGCCCCCACAGCCTCAGTTAACCAGCCAGGATGCAGCCAGGACTCTACAACAGCTAAATACTCATCCTGATGAGTGCAGGTCTAAGTTTTATATCACCCCGAGCACGGCGAGTTTCTGGCCTGGGAGCAGAATCAAGGTTGGGCACCGTACATTAAATAAAATTGATAGTTCCCTTCTTTAATAATGAGTTTTAGTGTAGCCATTTAAAGCTCTCACACAACTGACAGTAACTGGATTTAATGGGGCCTTCCCTGTCCTTGATACGACTCACGTTAACTCCCCATAGCATCGACATGAGCTGAAGTATGTAGTATGCAGCCAGGGGATAATGTTAAAACATCTGGAACGACTTTTATTAAAAGACTTGAGGGTTTTTTGTTCCTGAGAACTCCTCCCACGTCAGCTTTCACTTAATAATAATTTAGCAGGTGCTATTTACAATTCAGATGGCCCTCTTCTGCATGCATACACAAATCATGCAGCCGCCTCACTTGTACTTCTAACAGGTTTCAGGAAAGCAAATGAGGTAAATCTCCCTATCCACCCACCTCACCCCAAAGGGCAAAAAATACACTTTGGGGACTACAGAAGGAACAGTTTGCAAGTCACTGATGTTTTCTTCTGCTTTACTCCTAGCACTCACTGTTGATTTATAAGTGTGGCCTTTGTGGCGGCAAGAGACCAAGCCGCTGCCCTGTATTAAGTAGGCAGTAAGACCTTTTGCAGTACCTGCAGAGCTCTGTAACCAGAGGCTGCTTGCTGATGGCCGCCAGAACGACAGTGCCGGCTTGAAAAATACTGTAGAAAGCACACGGCATGTGTTCAGCATATAAATGATGCACACAAGACACCACTGAAATAAGTATCTTCCACTTCTCCCCAGAGAGGCACAAGCCTGAAAACCCACATACACACCCACGTTGAGAAGGCAATGAAAAGGGGATCTGCCAGGTATGGCTAAGGTATTGTACCTTCAAAATAGCCATGTCTTCACAGTGGCCTCTGTACAGCCCCTTTTGAGGTATTGTCTCCCAGTACCACTAGGAGCCTCCTTAAAATTTATGTCCCTGGAGGCTATACAAATTCTTTCCCTTGTGCTACCAAATATTTGGAGACAGCCTCAGCGCGGAGTTCAGACCTCAACAACCTCAGCTCCTTCCTGTTCCTGGTGAGCAGAAGATGCCAAGAGAGCCTCCATTCCAGGTGAAAATCAACCTGCCTTCCTGCTCAGCTTTTCCTGTCCTGCTAGTAAAACTGTCTCATCCTAATTAGTAGTTTTCTAAATGCTTATGTGCTGCGTAGCAGTTCTCGAAGTGTGACAAAGCCTACCCCCAGCACTTTTTCAGACCTGGATTCACATGGCTCCAAGCTGCCATGTTTGATCCACATCTTATGGCCAAAAGAAAAAGCGAGACCTCTCAATGCACAGAGTAGCCATAAACAAAAACAAATGGACAAAACCAAGCATCTGTCTCCTTCCCTCTCATTCCCACTCAAAATACACCCCTGCATTGCAATGGTCAAGGAACTCTCATCACCATCGCCTTCAAACCCCACATCCCCCCACCGCCCCGACTGCTCTCCTACATATCCCTCTCCTGCTTTTATAGCATCCACAACCCTGCCTACTATTTCCTTCTGTGCACCGTGACTTTCCTTTATAGGTATGATAAAAATTATCAACCAGGACTTAGTACTCCTGGGCACGGAGGTGGTGTAGGCAGTTACTCCCTATCACAGCCTGAGCAGGTTATTTTGACATGTGGCTCAGGGTATTGCTCTCTCTCCTCACAAACCATCTTTATTCCCTTCTTCATCTCCCTTTTAACTCCTTAAATCCAGGGCAACTCATCTGCTGGGTACTGAAAGCCTTCTCAGCTGACCAGGGCAAAGAGGACTCAGCTAGGAAAATCTGGGGATTTTCTGAGCCAGCCATGTCCATCTTGTCCCCATGCCTGAGCATCCAGCTTCACCACACATGCCTGTGGGCATAGGAAGTGCTGAGAGATGTGGTAAGGGCTGGCTGGGACTGCTAACCAGCATGCCTGGGAAGCAGGGCAGTTGGCAAGCCCAGGCTCAGTGCCTCTGCAATGATCCAGGCTGAAGGCTGGTGAGTTGGCACACATCTGCTTTGCCATCCAGGACACCTTCAGTGTTTAAGTGGTGGGAGATGGCTGTTCTCTAGTGCACAGACCCCACAGGGCAGCACTTCTTTTCCTAGAGCTATGGCATGGAGACTGTATGATAGGCAGAGAGGTCCATCCTAGGTCCATATGCTCCAGGAAACATCTCTGCCGCCCTCATGAGCAGCTTGGGGGGAAAATGGGACTACCCAGAACCCTGGCACATCCCGCACAGGTGCTAATGAGGCAGCACCACCCTGAGCCTGGCCCTGCCCTGGAGCCTGGGCATCTAGGCAGCTCCAACCTTATCTCCCACACTCCCCACACCTGGTGGGTCACTAGACAATGGCATGCGAGCTGTGCAAACCACAAAACCCCAGTAATCTTCTGTAATCTCGAAACATTACGATTCTTATTCATCTTTTTTATGTGGGTTCAGGTGCCCATGAGTCTGAGTAACAAGCTGTGGGCTCCTCTGACACATTCCTGGTTTTACACACATGAAGCAAAATCTCAGGGACAAATACACACATTTGAATACTTTATTACATCTCCATGAAAAATTCTTTCAGGGTCACCTCCATCTCCCATTTGAGTGAATTGCAGTAATGACAAGAGATATTACAGATTTCCTCAGTTAATCACGTGACTAGTTTATGTTTCACATTAATTAACTACACAACACCTGAGAACACAGGTAAAATATACCTCATCAGAGGCTGCCTCATCACTTCCCTGTAGATGCAATTGGACCTGACACCAATTTCTAGATCTTGGTGTGAGAAAGTCCAACAGTCAAGTCCATTCTCCCCTAAACCAGAAGGTACCCTCCCTTTTCTAGGGGAAAACCAACCACAGTTGCAATATTGCAAAACTTCTCTCCAGGATACCTCAACGTCACTGAGTGGAAAGCAAATGAAGGCAGCAAGTGAATACAATCTAATAGTCTACAGTCTTGACAAAACAGACCCAGACTGCAGCACAAACCCCCTTCAGCATATCTGTCAAAGCTGACATAAAGACAGTCCCCTCCACAGAAATCACAAAATGACACTGCAAATGCTCTACCAAGACGTCAAAGTGCTCTCTAGACATAAAGTAAGAAACCTGGGAGTCTGCTGTGCCCATGTCGGGTCTCTGCAACTTGAGAAGGCAGATCAATAGCCCTGCCAGATACACCTTACTGAGCAGCAGTCCTCCTAGCCAGGGAGCCAACAGCTCCTGTGACAATTTCTGGAGTCCCAAGAGCAAAATGAGGTGATGAACAACAAAGATGGAGGCAGGGGCAGCACTGAAAGCCCTCAAGGTGTGAATGAGAGTGTGAGGGGACTTACGCACAATGTCAGTGTAAAGACATTTTAGGAAAGTGGGTGTCAGTGAAGTTAGGAAGAAGTTTTACAGCCAAACACTCAGTACTCCCAAGGGCCTCAGAGGAGAAGAAGGTCTGCTTGGGAGTCAGAGATGGGATGAGAAAAAAAGAACAAGATGAAATCAGATAGATGGGATTGACAGAAGACCTGCTTTGAAGTTTTATCTTTCGAGGACACTGAAGGATGTCTAACAAAATGCTCTGCTGAAGAAATCTCTCATTCAGATTTCTTGGAGAGAGGCCCAGCAGAACTGAAGCAAGTGGGGGGTGCCTGGCTGGGGTTGTGCTGCAGGCTGCTGGGGGACCCACAAGCAGCACCACATCTGTGTAAAGAGCAGAAGACTGCAGTAACACCCACAGCACCACTCAAAATGAGGCATGACACGCTGAGGCTTGTATAATGCCGTGCTTAAATGAACTCCTGAGGTGCTGGGTATAGCCAGAGAAGTTGGGGAAAGCAAGCTACCAAGGAATGTTTCCCCATTCTGAAGTCAAAATGGAGCCAGATGAGCCTAAAAGCAGTTACTCACATCAGTGTGCCAGGTAGGACTGTTTGGCAACAGCCTATGTGTTTTGGCCACCTTCCTCTCTCCCATATGTCCTCAACAGTCACAAAGTGGAACAAACAGTAACCATGGCATGGAACCAGAGTTCCCTTTGCAGAACTGTATGAGACAGTCTCTGCAATAAATGTGAAACTGGCCACGGTTTGCCTTGTAGTCCAGTTCAATCTGTGTGTGTGTCCCTACATCTGACCTCCAAACAGATCTATAAGGCAGGAGCCTCTCGGTTCCCACAAGCTCCATCCCTGATTGCTAACAGAATTGCATCCTGAAAGCAGAACTGAAAAAAAGAAGGATCTGCTTTCCAGGCAGCATGGTTTAGGTCACATTTGTTCATCTTTCAAAAAGGGGTTGACCACAGTCCAGCTTACAGGGGAAACAGAGGATTTCCTCGATTCCTGACCCCAGATTTCACTGGCCATCCTATGTGGTCCTCCATTATCTTAGTTCCTGGGAAGGAGTACCAAACCAAGGCCTCTCAAAAAGGGACCAAAATTAATCAGTTTCCCTTTGCTGCTCTGGCTGTGCCCCCTCAGCCACACAGTACTGGCACACTCATGGCTTCCCACAACTGCCCAGTGGAAAGGATATTTTGGCTTTTTCCACGATGTCTGCCTCCCCACCTGGATGACTTTCCATCTGTAAATATTAGCTTTGTAATGTCAGTGACTCCAACTGGCCCACAAGTGCGGTGAAACCACAGAGAATGGCTGGCACCTCGCATACCTCACTTGTGAGAAGCAACCCTACTTGTGAAGGCAGGACATGGGCAAGGCTTCCTGGAGTCTCAGGCTGAGCCTCTCACTCCCACAGGATTTTTTCCTAAGTGTTTCATTTGCAAAGAAGCCATTGCATGACATTCAGCCCTTGCTTTGTTTACGAAATCTGAAACTCAGATCAAGCTCTAGCTGGGCTGAAAAGGTCAGTTTGCCTGTTCGCAAAGTCCCTCCCTTCATTTGATATCCATCAGGATACAGACCTGTTGGAGAGAAACAAGCCCCTGGTGAGGTCTGGATGGAATACACAGGATCTGGTCTGCAAAGGAAGATGAAGGTGCAAGAAGAAAGGCAGGGAAGCTGGGCACGAGACTCTGTCAAAGCAGAAAATCAAGATAGACTGATTTGTCGACCTCCCCACAGCCACATATCGTTTTCATATATGAACGACGAAACACAAGGCTTACAGCACTCTCAAACATCAAGGGCTACAGGGTGTTTCTGGAAATTAAGAGAAAGGATACTGCAGATGGATCACCTGACCTTCAGTTTAAGCAGTTAAAACCATTCTGGAACAACCTGTCCTCACACTAGGACAGGAACACCCACCCACAAAGAGAAAAGCCCTTCAGTTCCTCAAGGAAGAACAACAAAGTTTTCACCCTGACTTCCAGACTTCATTTTCCTCATCACTTAAGGCTAAGAAAATATCCTCAAAGTTATGGCCAAACAGTCAGAAACCTTTTTTTGATGTCACCCATGGCTTTTGGTTTGCATTCCAAAGTAGAATTATAAACCCAGAAATGTATGACATGAAATGGGCCATGAGCTGCGACCAGAACAGGCACAGTGGGACTGAACCAACTAGCCCAAACTAAAGACCATCATGGAGACACAGGGTGCAGGATTTGGGTGTGGACCCATTTTCCCCCCCAAAAAATCTCATTTCTCCCCAAAAAACATGTCTCTCTTGATCCATTCACCTTTGAGACTGGCAAGTAGCTCTTGTATGAGACCACGGTGAAAGGGAGCTGCTGCAGTCTTCATGAGAACATGGTGTGTTAACAGGCTTATCTGTGGGAACCAATGTCTCTGTATTAGGGGTTTGCTGTATTTGGGGTTGTAGTGACCTCTGCCACACAAAACACACGCTCACACTCAGGCACACACAGACATGTAAGCACTTGCACAGCCAGAGGATGACCCATGAAGGCAATGAATCTCATCATCTCCAAAAGAAATGAGTGATGCTGCCCCAAGCAATCCCACAGAAGGGCCGCTGGATGCCTCCCTGGCCTACTGCTGGCTTGCTGCTGGGGCTGGGGGATGGTGGTGCATGCCTTATCTCACTGCCTTAACAGCCACTGTCTATCAGGAGAGAGGCCATATCAGTATGCAGAGAAGAAGCCCTGTTTGGGCCAAGGAAGGACAACGTAGGTGACGTACGAAGCTCTTGCTCACACAGAAGCAAAACCTGGCTTAGGCATGGGGATAAACTACATGAAGGATTTCAGAGCCTTGAACAGTAAACATCCAGAAGATCAGGAAAGGATATCTACTTGAGAAAGAAAGATATAAAGCCCTTGTGTGTGATGAAGAAGCTCAGGGACACTAGTAACAGCCTACTCCCCCTCAAAGCTCTACAAGAAAAGAAATGAGACCAAGGAAAGTCATTACGAGAAACAAAACAATAAAAACCTCCACCTGTGTCAGTAAAACTCCCTGTTTACCATCAGTCTCTCCCCCAGGTTTCTCTTTTGTGCAGGATATGATTATTTATTGACATATTTATTTACTCAGCTCTGTAGTGCTTAACATCATGGCTGCCAGGCTTCTCGCACTGTAAAAACTAGAGCAAGGCAGCAGTGAAGCTAAACCTGGGCATCCAGTATGACACATGCCAAATGCCTTCTGCAGTGCAGCCTGAGGCATGTTGCCACTGTGATGGGCTAGAAAGGGGGACCACACAGCCAGCCTGGCCATACACACTCCTCCTCAAGCAAGAAAGACCAAGCAAGTGACAGCTTAGGAGAGGTGTACAGTGAAACTCTTGGTGTAACTTTGCTGCAGATCACTCAGTGCTTTTGAGACCCTGAACAGCATCCTGCAGAGACACAGGCACCTGAGCATGTCTCATGCCCTGGAGAGCTGGGCTCAGTCTATGTTGACTGTGATTAACTTCTGTGCGGCACGCACAGGTATGGCACAGCTGCTGAAACCAAACCTACAGAACCAAAAATCAGCTCCAGGAAGGAGAGATGGCTGCAGATGACAGACTAGCTACAGGGGCTGTCAGGCCTCCTTCTCACTCTTGATCCTACATTTGTGAACTGAAATGTCACTTTGCACTTCCAGCAGCAGGCAGCCCTGCATCCCTTCCATAAGCATCTCTTTGGCACTACCACGACTACTTTGCAGGCATGTGCTTTCAACCCAGAATACTTCCTTTTCCTACAGCAATAAAATTAAAGGATTCAGCCTAGACACAGTGAGACAATGAGTTCAGAATCACCAGTGTGCCGGTGATACCACAGACAACCTGTCCACAGCCACATCTATGGGTTTTGACGACGATGTAAAGGAAGTCTGGCCAAACAGAGTCACAGGGTAAGAAGAGTTTCTGGGAAAATAAGCTCTGTATGATTTTCTCATAGGGAGCAAATACATCGCTGTTTCTGCAGCTTCCAGTAAAAAACAGATTCCATTGAAGTAACAACCTGTAGTCAAATCACAGCAGCTTTCATTAGGTCCAGGAGAACAGCTTTGCCACAGTTATAGGAATGACTCAGAAGTAAAATGGTCTGGGGTGGACCTATGGTTTTTCCTAGAATGACTGTGAGACTTCTAGGAAATTATGAGAGGGGGAAACTGCCATAAAAAACCAAAACCAGCCAGGGGAATTTAGTACCAAAAGCCCTGTGAACTTTCATCAGACATTGTATGCTCAGAACTCACTGAGAGCTTTCCAACATCCATACAGATATACAGTAAGAAGAGACTGAAAACTAGATCCAGCAGAAGCACAATAACTGGGTAAAGAATTTTAAAGGGAAGCAGCAAGTTTACACCCTGTATAAATGCCCAATTAATTCAATGTTTGCAGTACTCCTTTGTGCACATAGTCCTTGGTTTTTGTAATTTTAAATATCTGAAAATAGCCATGCCTCCCTCTTTAGTCCTTCCTGAGCTCATGGGAGACTGAAATGAGTCACCAGAGGACCAGCTGAGTCATCCAGCCAAATCTTGGAAAGCAATACAAAATTGGTCATCACATCCACAACTAAAACGTGGATGACGGCAGCACTCCTAGCAACCAACCGTGCATTAGGCAGAAAAGGTTGGAGACCACTGACACCATGAGCCATTAATTGAAGTCAGGCAGAAGAATGCCTTAAATGAAACTAGGACAACGCAAAATAAGTGCTGACAAACACGGCTGGAAAGTGGCCCAGCCGAAAAGGAGCTGAGGGTGCTGGTCAACAGCCAGCTGAGCACAAGCCAGCGTGTGCCCAGGTGGCCAAGAAGGCCAATGGCATCCAGATCGGGAATAGTGTGGGGCTAGCAGGACTGCCCCTCTGTACTTGGCACTGGTGAGGCTGCACCTCAGATCTTATGTTCAGTTCTGGGCCCTTGCTACAAGAAACACATTGAGGTGCTGGAGCACATCCAGAAAAGGGAAATGGAGCCACCGAAGGGTCCAGACAGTAACTCCTATGAGGAGCAGCTGAGGGAGCTGGGGCTGTTTAGTCTGGAGAAGAAGAGGCTCAGGGAAGACCTTATCACTCTCTACAACTACCTCGAAGGAGGTTGTAGCAAGGGGGGGTGGTCAGCCTCTTCTCCCAGGATACTAGCAATAGGACAAGAGCAAATGGCCTCAAGTTGTGCCAGGGAAGGTTCAGGTTGGACATCAGGAAGAATACTTTCACTGAAAGAGTAGTTAAGCATTGGATTGGGCTGCCCAGAAGGTGATGGAATCACCATCCCTAGAAGCATTCAAAAAATGACTGGACATGTCCCTTGGTGCTGTGGTTTAGCTGACATGTTGGTGTTCATTCAAGGTTGGACTTCATGGTCTTAGAGGCCTTTTCCAACCTTGATGATTCTATGACTGCTGGTTCTGCATCACAAAGCCCTTCTCCATTCAGTTTCCCCATCCCATCCCAGTTGCATTAAGAAAAAGGGATGGCCATCTCTATCTTCCAGATCATATTTGGGATGATGGGATATTTCTAGCCCATTTCACAAACTTCTATGAACCAATTTATTCAATTCCTTTAGAGTATCAACAAATCTTAACAGGACCTATTTTGATATGCAATCTCGCTGAGAAGCAAATAACTATGACCTTTTAAGTACACAGGTCTGTATTTCATTTTTATGTCTCTTATCTTCAGAATAAAAGGAAGTGGGGCAATTACTTTTGGGCACAGAAAATGTATTTACCAATCAGGTTTTTTATGGTGATTACAAAAGTCTAACGAGTGAATTCAGGACAGTGGAGGACTGATAGACTTGTCCTAAGGAGTTGGGTATGCTGTGAGCAGATGCAGTGCATGCTCCCTAGCCCCACCCATCACTTGGACAGCAAACCACAACCTTGTGTTTGGGCACTGAACAAATGATGCTCACCCCGACCAGCTCCCCAGCCCTCTCACACTTGAGGTTGATTAACATGCACCATCATGCCTGTTGCTGGTACCTGATTGGGGTAGAAGTGCCAAGTGGGACCTCAGTCCTACAAAACTCTAGTGTCAGGCATGAAAAGATACGTATTTATTCCAGCACCTACAAAATCAGCATCCCGCAACACTAAGCTCACCTTGATCTCTGTCCCCCTTTATGGAAATCTGGCAAAAATGGGAAACAAGATGTTGCTGAGAGATCAAACCACCGAGGGCCACAAAAAACCCTAATATTAACTATTATGGAAATACTCACAAAGGAGACAAGTAAAAGTGAGACTTGGCTCTGCAACAAAACAAACAGTTGGTAGATCTCTACGGTAAATGCCTGTCCTCTCTGTGCTGTCATGGAAAAGCAACACTGACCTGCGAGGGCTGGGTCTCATTGCACAGCTGCTCAGGGAAACCTGCCTCGGCACTGCTTGCTGTCACCCTGTGAACCTCATGCCATGAGCTACCACCGAGCCAAGTGTGGAGGACCCTGAAGCAGCAGGGGGCTGTGGGGACAGCACGTGTGGCAGATCAACCATGCAAGTCCCTCTGTGGCTCACCCAGAAAATCTGCTGGCTGGAGGCTCCCAATGGAGGCTCCTGTCACCTGCCCCAAGCATCAGCAAATGGTGCTCAGGGACTACACGCGAGATGGCACTGAACAGGTTTGCACGAAACTGCTCAGAATTTCCCAACTAATGATGTCACTCCTGTTTTGCCTTGGTCCTTCCCTCCAGCTCATCCCTGGGTTACATCAAGCAAGGTATTCACCTTGCTGTGCTTCTGCTCCCAGCCCTCTGCACCCTCACTCCTTTGCCAAAAAAAACCCCAAAACAAAAAAAAAACACTTGAAAAAAAAAAGAGCTGAAAGGTTCAGGTGGGCACCAGTGAATGAAAATGAAGAACCCTACAACAGAGTAATACTTGAGCCTCAAGAAGACAGATGTCAAACAGAAGCAGGTGCAACTGGTGTAAACTGGTGTAAAAACAGGTTTAAGTTAAATTCAAGTACAAAGGTTCAAGAGCTATTAAAGTGCCTAAAATTCATGAGGTTTTGATCCTGCAGTTCCTAAAAACTTGTTATTATTTTGTCTTTTAAAGGCTCAGCAGTAGAGACTTCAAGCTGTTCAAATGAAATGATAACTTATTCCACACTCTGCAGAGGCAGAAAATAAATGTGAAACTGGATCCTGACAGCACCATTAGATCCCAAAATTGACCCTCCTGCTTCCTGCTCTGCTTGCTCCAAAGAGCATGCTATTCCTGGAGGAGTTTTGAAAAATAAAGCCCAAGCAAGTGTTCTCGTGTCCTCTCCACTTCCCAAAGCGAAGGCAAGCAGCTCACTGGAGTGGCCCTCCCACGCACATCGCCCTCTGGGTCCTGGCACTTGCTAACAACTCAGCACGAGCACCACGGGCTGCCCTGGCACCAACCACGAGCTGTGCAGCAACCGCAGTGTGCAGCTCAGCACACACGAGCTACAATAAACCTGTCAGACTGTGCAACACATGAATCATATGGACTGCCACAACAGCAACGCAGCGTGTGCAGCCCTGCTAAAACAAACAAACAAACAAACAAACAAGCAATCCCAAAACACAGCTGTAGGTAAACGGCCACTCTCCTGAGGCTGCCAGTACAGTTATGTGACAGGGCTTGCCGGAAAATATAAACCCTCCTAACTTGTGACAATTCAGAAAAGCTTCAGCACGGCTGTAGTGGGGTGCCAGGGGAAATGAAGGACACAGTTTCTTCTCACTGGGACACTGGACCCTGACCAAGCAAATGCCTGGGTTACCTGGGATGCTGGAAGTGAGAGAAAACACCTGTAGCAAAGACTACCCTCATGGGTCACCGTGGCTGCAGAAGTTGCTCAGGGTCTTTTAGAAAACACATCTCCAAGTGCACTTAGCCAGCTGAGGTGCTGCTTCTCTCACACTGGCAGGGAAGTTACATTGGAGAAATAGCAACACCTTTTCCTGCTGAAGGTTTTCCTGCAGCCGTCGGTACAGCCATGAGACTGAAGCATGGAAATAATACCACAAGTGAATCTGAGGGGCTTGCATGCTATGTCTACCCTTTGAGGCAGCCTTCAGAGTGGATGACAGCTTCATCCATGCTTGCAGACCATCAGGACAGATTGTTTCAACAATGAACCTGTCACCAATAACTGGACTTTGGATGCACATATATTTTTTAATTTATTATGGTGATACAGTCAGCAGGGATATGGACCATTTCACCAATCCCTTTTCCCCCTTGCTATTTAATGATCTCACTGTGTAACCTCTTAAGCCACAGTCCTTCAAACACTTGCAGACATGCCTCACCTTCTAACCAGCAACTGCAAGGTTGTGACCCACAAGATGAATTAGGCAGACAAAAGCAAAGAGGAAAGGTGTAAGGCCAGTGTGTTTGCTTTTCCTGGCAGATTTAGTCTGGAGACTTCAGCTTTTCTAGGACAAGACAGTGTCTGCATCAGAAGATATTCTATATAATCTTTATTTAACTGTTCCCCTAGGGTAGCCAGCAAGACCCTCACACTACTGGCACATGGGCCTGTGTCTGAGTTTAAGCACATGAACTGGCTTAACTGACCTCAGCAGGACAACTCACGCATTGAAAGCCCACCACGTGTGTAAGTGCTAGCAGGATCAGGGTATTAGTCATCTTCCCTTGGTTTTTGAAAGGGGGTTTGTGTAGGAAAAAAAAAAAGCAAAAAAGTCCATAAAACTTGTGGATACAATTCAGGTATCCAAGTGATACATGAATATAAATTAAACCCCTCTCTCGCACTCTCTCTTTTAAAAAAGTAAGTACTTTTCTACTGGTGCATAAACCATAGTCAACTGTAGTTAACTGCTGTTAACATATTTCAAAAGAAATCCTGTGGAAGGTAAAGTCTCCACAGGAGGGTAAAGTGTCTGGGGTGTGCCCACCTCAGCACCACACTCTCAGAAAAACTACATTTGATCTTCTCGCAGATTTTTCCTTCCCTTCTTTCTCCATGACTAGCAATATGCATAGAAAAATACGCTCCCTGCTCTCAACAAAATGTTTGCTGCTGCTGCTGCTGCTGCTGCACAGTCTCCACCTGGAGTGAAAATTCTCCGTTGTCACGGCAGCCAACAGTGATGTCACAGACTGAGTATTGTGACTTCAGCTGGAAAAGGAGCAGTGGGAGCAGACGAACTCCGAAAACAAAGATATTGTTTTGGTGTAAACAGCGTTTACAGAAAAGAAGGGGAGGAAAAAAAGAGGCAAATATATATAAACATATGACAAATACAGTTTTCTCAAAGAAGTATAAATAAACATATGATAAATAAGAGTTTTCTCCAGGCAAATATCTTAAAGGTCCAACTAAGTATTGAAAGACCTGTCATTTTGTTTCTATTCTGTTAAGAAATGGGACCCTTTTAACTTTTGAAACAAACATTTTTCATTTTTTTTTTAATTTTGTTTTTAATATCTTCACGTCTGGTCATTGTCCCAGGAAAAGCAAACTGCATTGCTGAATAAAGAAACAGGTCTCATGAAATAATGTACGGTGTGTTTCCAAATGTTTCATAAATCCACAGGCAATGTGCAAATACTGCCCGCATTCCTGTGTGAAGGTGGTTGTTTTTCATATAAGTCACCTATTAATGTAATCTGAAAAAAACCTTAACCCCATTCAATCACATCCCCTTCCACCTTTACACTGAAACCCAGAGGTTATAATTACACCTGGGAGCAGGAATAAATCAAAACAAGTGCTTGTGTTGCCTTGTACTCTTTTTTGGAAAGAAAAGTGATCCCATCTACCCTGCCTTATGTGCTTTGTCTAACTCGGAACGGGGATGGCTGGCAGGCAAAGAGGTTTTCATGAGGTCAGAAATGAAAATAAGGTCACTTTCAGAGGTCAGAAATGGAGCAAAGCATCTTATGTCCTAACATGTACCAGATCTTCAGAGGGGGATTTTATCTTCATTACCTCACCTTCTGCTTCCCAGGACATCTTCACGCTGTGGCATTCCAGGAGCTCTGTGGAGCAGAGGGGAGGGAGGATGCAGGTACTTTCTGGGTTAGACACTTTCCACCCTTCTGCATCGCAGTGGACTCCAGTGGCTGAGCCCTTTGCTTGCTGGTGGTGATCCACAATAACCATACTACAACCTGGAGGTGCCCAAAGGTGCCCACACCAGGGGTTGCCCCGGTGTGCAGACACACACCGCATGAAGCAAGACCAAGGGACTCTGTATTCCTTGTTCTTTCCTCAGTGGGCTGAAGGAGAACCACCTGCTCCACCCCAGCTTCTTCTCCAGGGTTTCAATGAGCTGAGAGATCTCAGCTCAAAGTCACACACAGAAAGCTGCTGGCTAAAAGGCATGCTCCTTTTGGAGAAGTCAACAGCAGGACATGTGAAAAGCATTTGCTATGAAAAGCAATAGAAACAAAAAAAGGGAAAGAGAGAAAGAAAGAGAAAGAGAAACTATCGTTGCTTGCTAAAATACAATTGTCTAAGGCTTGAACAACTGTAATAACCAGGCAGTGTTGGTAGACTGATGTCTGTCCTGACAAATCTTTCTGAAAATTCACATGCAGAAAAAGTGGAAGTACCGGTAGGACTTCAGTTATCAGCTTCTCAGGGGACACCACTAATAACAAGTAGTTCCCTCACAAAAGTACCCTAATGGCATCCTAGCTCTACAAAAAATTATGTTTGAATATTTTTTCTGAAATATAAACTTGCCATGCACAGTCAAAATTAAAAAGAAATATAGGGCATTTTTAAGAGAAACTCCATGGGGAAAAGCAACTGTGAAATAGCCAAACATCAATTATGAAAACCACAGCAAGAAGAGGCTCTTGTGCACGGGCTTCAGGGTTTAGGGATTTCAAGAAAATGTGCATCCTAGTTTTGACTCACAATGTAGGCACAAAATGAGCAACTCTCCTCAACTTATACAGCTCAGTGAGTATGTAACCCTTTAAAGTCACTGTTATCTATACAATTTTCTTGCATCTCCCAGCTCATGGCAATCTTTGCTCTCCACTCCCACCTCCCCCACAGTACTTGGAGTGACAGGCTTACTCCCATCCTAAGTTAATGCAGAAGGAACAGCCGATACTACTGTGACATGGGCAAACTTCTGCTGACGTGTGCATCCCAGACACCCAGTAGCTTTGCTCACTGGTGGCATTATCACGATTTCTACTGCAAACCTTCAACCAAAGCCTCCTCCTCCCCTGCCACTTCCCACATACAACTCTGAACAGGCTGTGGGCAGCACTACTTCCTTCTACCTGAGGGCAGAACACATATGGGGGGAAAGCAAAATGTAAGGAAGTGAACAAAAGCAGAGGGATTTGGGGATGATTCTGCCTGTGAGTCAGGGCTGGATCATTTTCCCAAGCTTAAAGATGATGGTCCCATTAGTGTACGATTTGGGATTTTCACAGGGCAGGATCCAGGAGAGAGAGTAACCAGAGCTGTGAGTACCCAGGGTAAAACCAGGAAACGCCTACCCACAAGACCCACAGAAAAAGCAATGGCATGATCTTGTTCTTCCTTAAAATAACTTGCAAGTCTGTTGGTTCGTGGCATTGCTCTTTAATGGTACAGAGAATTATTATAGAAAAACAGCATAAAGCAAACAGTTCCTATAAAGGAAAAAAGACATCTTGGTTCGTTTGCTTTTTTCCTCCATCCATGCACTTCTATCTGAAGGGGCACACGTGCTCCTACATGGAATGCCTGAATGCTATCCGTCACCGAGAATTTTCCTCTCTGATGACCAATGGCACCAGGTGTTTCCCTGTCTCTTCTTCCAGGGGCAACGGCTGTTTATTATTCCTCATGCCCGCTCCCCATGACCAAACAACTACACAGCAAACAGAAAAGGTTTGCTGTGCTATTTAAAACTGCAAATCAAGAACACCAGGCTTAGGAAACCTCAGCTTTATAGTTGCCTGTGCAACCTTCGACCCTCTTTCCCTGCCTGTGTACCATGGCAGAGCTGTTAATCACATAATCACAGGCTATTTTTCTACAGGACCTCGGCCTCACCCAGCAGAGCAGGATACACGGTGCTCACCTAGCGAGCACCCATTCCCTATTTCATCTTCTCAGCACCGTTCGAGGTGTGGCCCCAAGCCTTGTTTACCAGGTACCTGCCACGCTCTGCTCTGCAGATGGAATTAGTAATTTACTCATGGCCCTTCCTACAGCATGCATCAGTAGAGTAACTGAATGTTTCACAAACATAAAGGAATGTATTTTCACAATGCCCTCCTAAAGTAAGACGCTGTATTATCCGTATGTCATGGGCAGATTCAAGAAGCACAGAAGGATTAACGTGAAAAGCTTCCACTAATTTTAAATGCCTAATTGAAACTCTTAGGTACAAATCCTTCAGAGATTTGTTTTGCCTGTTGAGGATGTGGTGACAACCATTTCTTTAAGCCAAGTTTGGGCTGATGCTCTTGGAGACAGAAGAAATGGTGCCCTTGACAAACCATTCAAATTTTACTGTGTTGTTAATGTGGAGGCCTTCTTTCTCATTTCTTTGTATGTTTGTTATAATTAACATGCATCGAAAAAAAATTCAAGAGAGGTATAAAAGGGCTGTTTTCTAAATACAAATGCTGAGGCAAGTAGCTGGGATGGAAAATTTCTGCCCAGATAGTTTAAGTCTAGTAAAGTTGTGAACAACTAAAAATGAAGGTCTTAAAATAGGGAAGCTGTTGCATGGCCTCAACAGAAGGTCACTGCCATAACATACACCTTTCTTTCTCTTCTCAGTTGTTGAAGAAATGACATAGGTCAGTTGTTACATTAACAGAATTAAGTCAAACTGAAATAAATGCAACCTGTAACTAAAGCTTTATTTCTTATCCCGGTTCTGTTCAGGTAACCAAGATCAGTTTATTTTTAACCTTAATGCACAACAAAGTCTTGTTATTCAAGTCCAAACAGCAACTTTTGCTTAGAGCATAAGCCCCACCTTTCCTCCTGTTCTCTCAAAATGAGAAAGCAAGCATCAGGCACTGTAGGCAGCACTGGTCATAAGCTGGATATAGGACAGGCAGATGGACAGTACTCTGAGCTAGTGAATCTTACATTGGTATAAACTGATCCTTCCCCTGATTATTTGCAGAGAGATTCATAAATTCCTAAAAAAAAAAACTAACCGAAACAAAAAAAGCCCATCTGAAAATTTCAGGGGGTGATTTATCTGTGCTAACACCAGGGAAGAAAGACAGACAGACAAAAAGACAGACGGTGGGGGGGCGTGAATAATTCAACCAACTGCTGGTGCCAGCCTTTTTCAGAGCAAAAAAGTAATTTTAGAGACACTATTGTGGGAGCGTAAAATCCAAACCTGCAACTGTCCACCAAGTGTGTGCAGGACTCAGGACACACACACACCCCACCAGACGACACTGTGAGACAATGTGGGAGCTGGCAGAATTGGTTCCTCCATCACCTTGGGAACATGCAAGGACAACCCTGGGATAACTCCCGACAGCTCCTCTTTGCCACCCAAGCTGTATTCCTGGCAAATGATGAACTGTTCCTCCCCTAGACACATTCCACATCCACAGAGAGAGGAACACACACCCGATTTCTCTGTCCTACACTGAGAACTCTCACTGTATATCCCTGTTTTTCAGCTAGTGATTTCTCCTGACTGCACTAACATTGACTAATTTAGTATTTTTAATTACAGAGGGATTTACAGTTCTGCACTACAGTGCTCTCTTTTATTATACCCACTGTTTCTGCTGAATCCGGGTACACTCTACATACAAAGTTGCACATTAGACAAATTACACTGCACATTAAGTAAATCTCTCTCTAGAAACAGGATTAGATGGAGAGGCAAATCTTCCTCATTCCTACTGCATAAATTAATATCTAGAAAATCAATATGAAATAAGAGCTCCACATCAATTAATGAAAGAAAAATAGTTTAAGCGTACTCCACAATGAAACAAATTTATGTAGGAGATGCATTCCTTTTCTGCTATTTTGCTTAATAAATAAAACAGCTGGTCCGAGGAATCAGGTCAATCAGTGTCTGGAAAAAGCCCCATTAAAGCTGCTATATAACCTAGTTTCTCAAGCTGTGTAAGGCATCCTAGTATTGGAGAGGCAGAAGTCCATGCAGAGACATGGCTCTGGATGGCTCAGCTTCTAGCCCTTCAGGGTCATGGAGGATATTTGTCACAGAAGACAGCAGTAAGTGAGGTATCTCGCCAAGATCTAAGGAGATGGGCTGTGAAGGAGCACAGCAAAGACAACACAATGCATCCAGACCTATACATAAAATAAGGCTAGTAATCCTGGGCACCCAAGTTGAGGTCATCCAGCATAAGGAGATGGCAAAGGACCAGATTTTCACGTATGCTCAGATCCCTTCAAAGCTAGCCTAGCTCTGCTGCCACAGCAGGTGATAACACCTCTCCTCATGGCACTCAGTGCCTACATGGTTCCATCCCTGCCATGACACATGGGAGGATGAATCTGGCAGAGCCCAAAGCTGCGGGTGTGTTGTGTGGGCACAGAGCCTATTCCAGTGCAGGCAGAAACCTCCAGCTCCAGCTCTCCTTCTCCAGCACAGCACACAGCTGTTGTCATGATATCCAGGCCCTGGTCACCTCAGAAAATGTAGCCCTTCCTATCTTCAATAGGTGTAAAAATGTTTTGCAAAGGGTATCACAATCCACATCCTACAGAGATAAAAATGGAGCCAGAAGACAGCCAAGTGACTTGCTCAAGCCTAAAGAGCAAGGCAGCAGTGCAACTGGGAAATGAAACCTCCTGGCCCACAGCCCTAGGTTTTAGCTTCTTAAATATTCTCTTTCCTCATTAAAAAACTAAAAATGGGAAGAAGAAATATTCTGTATACAGAATGAACTTCACCCTCAGAGGGATAATGACCTGATATACTTTTTTTTTCCTTCTCACCTCCATTTCCCCTGATATAAAGTTACAGTAAGTTCAAGGACTATCCTTCTTTACTGGTCTACTTTAACCTAGCATGTCAGCTCAACATCCTTTTCCTAACCATCTGAAGCCAGAGACCATCCTTCCCAGAGAGGAGATTACCTTCTTGCTTTCAGTCTCTCTGGACATCCTTGTAACGTCCCGGACTGAGACTACTCTGCTTTTTGCATTGTGCTGAGGGACTCCAAAGTCCTATCCAGTGGTCTCAGCCCGCAGTACATGGCAGCCTGAAAGGGTACCCTGGAGGTAAAACCTCGTTGTTCTCTATTAATTTTTCATTTCAAGAATGGCTCCAGGGAAAGGAGGGAGATATAGGTCAGAGACTTTGGGGGCTGATTAGTTACTCTGTACATCTTCCTTCCTTTTTTTCCTCACTTTTTTTTTTTTTTTCTCTTTCAATCTCAGAAACAGAGGGTTTTCCCTCTGTACTTCTCATTTACTCCTTGAACATCATCAGCATTAGTCAGCAAACTCCTGCTATTTCCTCCGCAAGCCCCTGATACTTGCAGAGTGACTAACCCACTCTCCACACACACACTCTGGTTCCAGTAGTTGCATCTGGGTTTTTTCCTCAAGAGAGATGGGTCTCCGTGTTGCACACGTGCAGTTCTCCCTGTGCTCAGAGCCAGGCCATAAGCTCCTGCTGTCACATGGCTGCAAACACCGCGATTTTTTACGCCCAGACCTGAAGAGCCAGGAGGTGATGGCAGGGCCTGCTTTCAGGTCACCATCACAGCAGCAGTGTCCCTCAAACTGGGAAGCAGCTGGCTACTGCCCCAAGCACAGGCATGTGGAGAACATAGTGGAGAAAGCCTGAAGCCACCTGGCTTCTCTTCACAGCCCTGCCAGTAACCTGGTCTGCTGGGTCACGTTGCCTTCAGGGGTCTGCATTAGCCTCTCCTTCCCAGGACCAAGAGTCTCTGCCCTTTTCAAGCGATGTGCAGAAGGCCTCAGCTGGGCTTCTGAGGCACGAATGTAGGGTGAGTGAAAACAGCTCCTCATGACTCAAAGCCACCTCATCAGAGCATGAGAGAAGGCTCCTGGCCAGGTGGCCTTTCACAAGATGCCCACCCACAGCCACGCTCACAGAGGACCTCGCATGCGACTCATACTCACATAGGTTTACCCACAGACCTGCCCACACTGTGCTCGAGCAGACAGCAAGTTTGTTGCATTGACATACCCAGGGTGATGCCAAAAGCACACAGACCACTCTCCCCTATGTCCAACATGCAAAGGAGATGTCTGCCTCTGGGAGAAGGCCATGCCCTCAGGCAACGGCAGGTGCTACCTGCTGCCACCCACAACCATCCAGAGCAGAGTATATAATAAGGATCAGTGGGAAGGCTGGTCAACTTGGTGCTGGGAAAGTTTATTCCCCATTTAACCTTGACACCCCCACCCGGGCACCGACCCCACTCCCACTGCCATTACCTCCGTCTCCATTGTAGGAGAGCCTTCTGCATCACTGTGTAGGGAGGCATGAAAATAAACCACAGGCTCCACTGCCACACTCCCTCCTGGTAGATCTGCTTCTCTCTTCTTAACTGTTTCCAAGTGCCTGGCTGTTTTATAATCCCCACTGAGCATTCCCTTAACTCCTTCCTCACTGAGTTCTTCCACTCTCCCTCGGCTGCTCTCTCCTAAAAGGGAGAAAAATCCAAGGCGAGGTAGGGGGTACAGAAAGCAAAGGAGGCGGCCTGAATCAAAGAAGGAACATCTGAATCAAACTGCACATAGAACAGAACCAGCAAATTAGTCACTTCCTCAGCCTTCTCTTACACAGACAAATTGACTCTTCTATAAAGATATTTCTTTTTTTTTTTTTTTTTTCTCCATGGACATTTGTGTACCTTATAAGCTTAATTCTTTGTTAATCTTCTCCTGCTTTCTCATACCATGAGGTCATATGCTTCTGCTGGTAGCACAATTTTAAATCACACAGCAGCTTGCCCTTTGAGGTCTGAACCAAAATTGCTCTCTTCGATCATAAGTAAATATGAGTTGATGGCTTCATGCCCAGCGTCACCACCACCCCATTTATGCATATTGCAAAATTCAAGAAGAATCAAGTGCAGGTATTGCTTCCCAGTGGAAAGGACCTTGGCAATCACTGCAAGAACTGTGAGAGGGCTGTGTGGAGGAACCGAAGCAGAGAAACACATCCTCTGAGACTGGGACACTGCAATTGCCCTAAAGTGAGCTGTTGAGAGCTCCACATGCTATCGGTGCTAAAGGCTTCTGTTTGCACGCACGGCAGCGAGTGCAGCTGGTGGGGGAGGGAGTTACTTGGCCTGAGGCATTTTATGAGACCCACATGTCAGGGCTGTACCTGGATAACCACAACATACTGCAGGTCACTGTGTGCTGAGGTACGCCAGCAGCACAGCGTGGGGTGGGACAAGTACAGCGACCCAGCAGCTTTGGATTTCACAACCATGATTACGTGTAAAGCAACGTCACAGAACGCTCCGCTGCCTATGCTGCTCCTGGGAGAGGATGAATAAAGAACACGGGAGAAAAAAAGCATTGGCTTTCACATGTCCCCTCTCAGGTGGGAACACGACACCTGCAGCTGGCTGCTGCTCTTCCCTCAAAGCCTATGGCTGCTTCTCCCAGTGTCTTGAGGTTACCCCTGACAGCTTCCACTCAAAAGTTTGCCAAGGTATCTTTTTCCCTGACAAAATGAGTTATTCTGTCACACAAGGCTGGCCCACAGGGCTTTTAAAAACGGTTCTGCTGATGTTCAAAGGGAGCAGCTTGCTGTGCAGAGGAGTGGTAGAGTTAATAGCAGTAGGATCAGCACAAGCTCTTACCCTGCCATCTGCCTTCAGCTCAGCCAGGCCTTCTGCTGAACAGCCAACATGGGCTGGGGCCGCTGGAGTGAGCAGCAACTCAATGACATGAAAGACTGTCTGGGTTAGTTGATTAAGAATAAGATTAAGAGCACAGGAATCCTGTACAGCGCTGGTACTGACTCAGTTCAGGGATTTCCTGGGGATATTTAAGCCCAGTTTTCCAAAGAAGTCTTTTATTTTGCGCAGGTGGGTGTCTGTGTGCCAGCTTAAACAAGCCCCATGAACTGATGATCCCAGAAACAGGGGTCATCTCTGAAACTGCTATGCTTTCTTCTTCAGTCACCCCCCAGTAGAAAACAGGGATAAATAACACTTAACTACCTCACTTCCCTGTAATCTTGAAGTCCTTCACATTTATAGAGCTCAGGAGGAAACACAGGAAAGCCCACTGGACTGGACAGAGATGCCCCTCACCAAGTACGGGTCACAGATCTCTCCTGTTTGTCTTGTGAACTCCTTTTTAGTGCTGGCCACTGCCAGCAGACCCCAGCAGAGGCTGCTTAGCTCTCCTCCTACACATCCAGATTGACAGCTGCCTCAAGAGCTCTCCCTCTTTTTTTAATAATAGAAGAGTCACTTAAGGCTTATGGATGACTTAAAACTACCAAATTTCCAACTCACCACCAAAGTATGATCCTGCCAGTGCAACCATAAAGAGCAAGGCTTGGTCGCCTTGTGGGATGGTGAGGGCAAAACAGCTCTGTAAACCCCAAACGGAATGCTGAGGTCCCCTCTGATGGCATATCATTTTGTGGAATTATCCTACAGCAATTTAAAGGACTGCTGCTGCCGATGTCCAAACCCAGGAGCAGACACGTGGAGGGAGCAACAAAAGGGTGCTGGTCTGGAAGGGGGATGGGGGAGGTGGGATGAGCGAGAGCACAACCTGCCTGCTCTGAGAGTGAAAAGAACAGAGAGGCCCCTCCTTTCACAGATGGGGAAAGGAAAAAAGCAAGATGAGTGAAAAGCCTGGACTTAATCACGAAAAACAATAGCTCATCATTTATTTTCATATCCCCTCGCTAATGCTGGCATAATGCTAACAGTGGAATTCTTATGGCATGCATGTCATGCCTGCAAATACCAAGTGAATTACTTCTCAGCTAGGCTGTGGGCTATGGCACTGAGCAGCACATTCGTTACAAGCAATTGGATGATGAACAACAGTTCCCAAATTCCTCCTTCACAATGCTACTTGCATTAGTTGTAATTTAATGAGTGAGAGAGAAAGAGAAGAGAGAGAAAGTTTTGGCTCAAACCACAGAAATAATACTGCCTGCTGTTGCTTCGCACTGGGTCTTGTATTAACTCACACCACCTCCACCTCCTGCTCCTCTACCTCCTCCCTTTTCACACCTATCCTCAGGTGCTAAAAGTGGTGTCGTGAAACCCATCAGTATGGCAAGGGAGCATGCAGGAAGCCCCCCAGCACATGAATTCCTTCTGGCTAAAAGGCAGGAGAGGACACAAACCTCTCCCTCTCCTCTGCCGACAGTAAGGGCAGGGCTGGCAAAGTTCCTCCAGCAGCCAGTCTCTGTGTGGACAAGCCTTCAACTCTTCTTTGGTTCCTTCCTCCTAGAGAGGCAGCGCAGGTCAAAGACATCGAACTGGCAGTTCTGGGAACAGAGCACCAAGAGCACACTGCATGACCCGTGTTGGTGCAGAGCTCCCATCAGGCACCCTCTCCAGCAGGGCCCTCCTGCCTGCCTGGAGGGAGGCACAGTGGGGTAGCCCAGCCTCATTCCTGCCTTGCAGGCTGTCTTAGCTTGTTTGTTGCTCCTTTAAACAATGTTGAGATATGGCAAGCAGCCAGTAAATGTGAACGATCTTTGCTAGGGATAAGGCCTTCAGCAGTATCAGTGTGCCGTCACTGGCGACCTGCAGCGAATCTAGGAATCACTACCACGCTGTCTCCTCATGGGCTCTCAGGCAGATCTGTACCTCCCACATCTTCAGCACATAAATCAAGTCCCTCTTCTTTGCTCCATGGACAAAAAGGATGGTCACTACAGAGCAGCAGGGGCATCCTGCAGGTTGTTGCCCTGGAAGGAGCCTAACTGGCCAGCATAGCCTCTCACTCCTGTGGCAACCTTGCCACAGAGCACATATCCCTTCCGAGACAGGACATATATCCACCAGATGACACTGCATGTAAGGTTCACACCTGAAACATGACCCACTCTGTGGGGTCTCATATGCTGTGCCAGAAGAAAGCTGAGATGTCTCTGAGCAGCAAACCTACAAGTATGAGACTGCAAAAATCATTACTACTCTCCTGGTCTATCCAGTCTCTTCAGTGTTCCCCACCGACAACACATAAATGACAACCATCCACAGACTCCTACCCTGTGGAGCATCCAGAAAACTCCTTATCCCTTCTGTACCAAACATAATTTAAAAGCCCTCCCCCCCATTTTGTGGAGTTTTGAAAAAACAAATCCAAACAAAATTTACATGTTTCTGAAACAAAGGCATACATAGAGGAAGGGAAAATGCCCTTAGGATTGGAACCAAATGCATTTGTGCAAATGAGACCTAGGATTTACAGTTACCTGCCACCCTCCAGCATGTGCTACAATCTTAGCTTTGACTTAAAAACAATCTGTTTTCTTGTAAAGGTTGACAAACACGAGTAATACTTTCTCTGGCATATTGGCCAAAGTCCTGTGGCCCTAACTGGTGGAGAAAGGTGGGCAGGATGCCACAGGATGCTTCCAGGGACACCTGCAGACACAGGTCTGGAGTGGGCACACAGATGCACATTATGTGCTTCCCAGCAATACAGCAGGCACGATGCTGGGGGCCATCTTCTTCAGAAGCCATCTGAGCACAGATATGTCCCTCATCAAAATCCCCTCCCATGCCCAGGTGTAGCATTGCACTCTGTGGCTTTAATAAAACTATGGCAGTGCTTTGAGCAGTGACAGGGCTCCGAAATAAAGACTTCTCATGCTGAAGTGAGCCTAACTGAATGTAATAACAGTTGTTACCAATAAATAAACAAGGATCACAGTTGCAAAGAAAATGATGAAACAGTGAATTTCAGCCTGCTGTGACTACCTATGTGCTGGGCAGCTCACCCACTCCAGCAGCATGGGGAGCCAGGCATCCCCCCAAGGGGCACCAGACGAGAAGCGTCCCTGTGCAGACAGCAACTGTGGACAGAAGGGGACACAACCATGAGAGGGAGGTGGGGGACTCTCCCAACAGAGGTCCAGCATAGTGGCTACGTGGTCTTTAGGAGCCTGGCACAGGGGTGCTGTTATCTGCTACCAGCCTCAGGCTGAGCCCACTGCCTGCCAAGAGAAGCAGTGAGAAGGCTTACGAAATGAAAAGCAGTTATCAGGGCAGAACTATAGGGATGACCCTACTCAGACGTATGGAGACCAGCTGGACTGCCAGAACGGGCCTGTTACTGCAACAACTTCTTTGGGCATACAGTGCAAACCACAGAGGTCAGAACTGCCAGCCACAATTAATCACATTTACAGATTAAAACCTGACCAAATCCAACGCTTCTGTTGGAACCAAGAAACTCATCTGAAGGTTCCTGGCCCTGCTGGGAATGCAGAGGCTGTCCTGCCCCTTGGTTGCCCTCGTGGCAGGCTGTCACGGCTCAGGAAGGAAGTTCAGCCACAGCACTAAGTGTCACACTTCAGCTCCCTTTAAGCCTTCAAATTAGGGCTTACATGGGGCTTAAGTACCGCCTGTCCCAACACAGGGTTGGATTTCACAGCTCTGGTGTGCTGCTGGGTTGCCACCTCCAGCAGAAAGAGGGACGAGTGCCCCACAAGCTGGCTGGCAGGCAGCCCAGCGGGGTAGTCCATCTGCCCAGACAGCCAGAGCAGGGGATGGGGAGCACCTGCTCCCCACAGCCTCCCCACATCCCTGGAGGGCAAGGCATGAGGGTAGAGATCACCAGGAGAGGCTACTAATTCCCTTGCCTCAGTTAGCCAAATAACTCCCAAAATCCATCTTCTCAGCAAGCATTTCATGGTAGCCACGGAGTGTTTTACCTACACGACCATGCCTGTGCTCCTCCTCCCCCACATGCCTGCTGGCCCCCCACAGCTCCCCCTGAGCCCCAGGGTGACTACAGAGTCCCTACACTTGCTGTCCCATGGGTAGGACGTCTGACATGCAGCATTCAGTTCCCACGTGAGGTCAGTACGTTCTCGATGCTCATGCTACATCCTCAGCCATGATCACCTCAGGAGAGCTGGTCACCTTCAACCAAGCACAACTGAACATGACAGGGCTGGGCTGGACAGGGGGTGGCAGAGGGGAAGAGGCTGACAGGAACAGGAGAAAGGACTCAAAATACCCAAGGAGTATTCCCTTCACAAGCCCTGCAGTAAGAAGAGGATGAGAAGTACAGGAGTACCAAGCAACAATGAAACAAAAAAACTAGGAGCTGCAACTTGCTCCAGTGATGCAAAGTAACAACTGTGGCTAGGAAACATGTTTCCTACCTCACCATTATTTCTGCCAAAAGCAACTGCATTATTGTAACCAGTAGGAGAAGCATCAGGCATCCTCACCTGAAATTATGCCCTCTCCTGCCATTCACTCACATCCCCTCTTCTTTTTCCCTCCCACTTGATTTTGTACAGGCAGTGGCTTTTTGGCAGGAGTCTCAGTGTCTGTTTGTGGCAGGGTACAGCAAGGGAAAGCAGACATCTCCTTGTAAAGCACCCTCTTCCTGAAACCCCTTCAACCCTTCCTGGCTGAGAGGAAATGCAAGGATTGATAATGACTCAAGTGCTCCTCTGGGAAACAGCAACGATTTCGGAGGAACATGAAATAACTTTTAAGCCAAGCCCAGTCCTAAACTCCATACTCTGCAGCTTGAGTTTGCAGTCGAACAAGAACAAAGCCAGGGTTCAGCTGCTGACCAGCAGGGATACTGGAAAAGACACAGCTACTTTACTGAGGTGGTCTCACCTACATTAGATACGTTGTGATTGGCAAACACATTGGTAAACACATCTAAAGGGATACAGATTCCCCAGGGGATATTGTATTTGTATATAGAGCCCAGCTACACTATGTGACTAAGACAAGACTGAAATAACTGAGGACAGACCTGAGACACATTAGCAGAGCTAAGAGATACCCAAGAATTGGTCCAGTTGGGCCACCACAATCTGGCACTGGGAGAAGATGCATAAAAGATGCCTGCCATGCAGCTGTTCTGGATCAGGATGGAGATGAGCTAGTGGATGCAGATTACAGATCACTCTCTGTCAAAATGTCTTGGATATTTTTCTCAAGCTTGGATTTCTAGTAACCCTTTTGTTCAGCCTGAAAATTTACGTTGCTTCAAAAAATCTCTTCCTGCCTTTTACAGGCAAAGTGGCAGTGTCCCCTCCTGAACACACTGTGATTTACAGTCTTCCACACTCACACTGGCAACACAACCTCTTATGCAGAGACTGCAGACAGCACTCCTGCCAACACATACGCTGTCACAGCATCACTCCACATAAACACCCTGCATTCACCTTGTTTATATTTCCTCCTGCACAGGCTAAGACAGCTCACAAACACACACAAAGCCTAATTTATGTTTATAACGAATCTCCCTTCTTCATTCCCTGCAGTGGAAAAGAGCCCAGGTACAAACAAAATTTATTGAGAGAACGGTGTAATAGTTCTAAGGAGAATCAGGTCCAAAGGGGATGAAGCCACACACAAACACATGTGCACCCTCCTACAAATGCCTGCAAACATGGAAAGAGTCCCACATATGCACACATACACTCTTCCACCTGTATTGTCACATACACTGCTCGATAACAGCATCTGCCATCCCTTCTGACTCGCACGTGCTTTCAGGCAGCACAGGCTTTTGGAAGGTGCACTTTTGTTACCCAGGTGCTCACAGCCACAGATAAGTGATAAGAAAATGACACTTCAAGAGAAGTATTGTCACCATCAATGGGGTATGCTTGTGTCTGGGTCTCACATGTCCTTGCCAGGCGGTGCAGCTATTTTCAAATGGGGTTTGCAACCTATTTCTTATCTCCACCTGCTAAATATTCTGATGTTGAAACAATGCAGAGGGGGAGCTAGGTGGGAAAGCACGTTTCTGGTTGTGCCAGTGATAGTGCTAGAAGAGATGAAGGAATTTGTAACTGTACTCATGACTAAACGTGACCCCCACTTCCTTTGCAGGCACATGCCTTGGGGGAGTCATGAGGTCCTATGTTCCTCCATGCTGTCCACAAACTGGCTGTAGCCAAGAGTCATCCTTTTGTTTCAATCTGGCTTCAGAGTAAAGGTTGAGATCTCTCTTCCCTCTGCAAAAGACCTTGCTCCAGCTTCCTTAGCCTCCATCACCCTGAGGCCTGATCAAGGAAGCATTTCCCTGCAGGACAATGCAATTAGCCCACTCTGAAACAACCAACCAGCCCTCTGTGGTCTCTACTGGCTCCCAATAAGTTTCTATGAAGATGACCTAGCTATTCATTCCTATCAAGGTGTTGTGTGTTCACATATCTTCTGCACAACATTAACTCCTCTCCATCCCAGCAGCACTAAGCCCACCAAGCCCACCAGCAGTCTGCCCAGATACAAGAAAGCTCCTGTGCGCTGCCGTGTTGGGAGCTGGAGGACGGGCATCACCTAATCCCAGCGCTGCTCCACTGCTGACCCAGGGCTCATCGTCGCTGAATTCCCGTAATGGAAAGAGCCCCATTACGTACTCCCCTGGCCAATTGTATCACTAAAGCAAGCTGACACATACCTATTACTGCTGTGCTCAGATCCCTCCCCTGCACTCCCCCTGGGGCACTACAGTGCCTCAGCATGGGATCAAAACTGTTCGTCAATGTTAAGGTGCTCAAGCGCATCACCAGAGATTTCCACGTTAGAGACGACCCTACTCTGGGTATTTTAAAGACTAGTTATTTATCTCCCTAGAAATTCTGTCACGAGAGGAAGATTAAAGGTTCCACACACACAGAGCTATGAGGATATCCAAGAGGGTTTTCTCGGAATTTTCTCTCTAGCTTTTTGAAGTCAAACATCTAAATAGGAAAGTAGTAATGATGGCCAGAAATTACCACTGTTTGGAGGCAGAACAGAGGCCTGTTGAAAATCCTCGCCAAACTATTTGGAATTTGTCAACACTAAATGATGCCTAGGAGAAAATAAAACCCCATGAATTTTAGCTGGACATTCTTCACCTCCAGTCGATTGCTTTAAGCAGACAGATAACCTCCCTACAAATGTAAGTATGGAGCAACATGGACACTCACCCTTCTGCAAACCTGCTGCTGTCAGCTTCTGTCAGAGGGACAGCCTGAAGCCATGGAAGAACCATGCAGATGGTCATAAACCAGGCCCCCGCCCCACTACTGACACAGCTCTTCCAGAAACACCACTGTGAAAAGCTAACACTGGGATGAGGCTTAGACCACCTCCTCCATGACCCTCTCTAGGCAGGTTGGAGCGTGACAGTCCCTCCAATATCCATCCTTCGTCTGGGTACTTCTCCCTCTTCTCCCCATGCCACCACCTCTGGCTGATTTAAACACTTGTTGCAACCTTTCTGAAATACAGGTTGCGTGTTCTCTGGGGCAATGCCATGCCACATTTGTCCATCTTCTGGAAAATGTGCAGCACAGAGATCCTTGACTTGGGATACCAGCTGCTAGGGGCTATAAATAATCTGTAATTAAAATAAAAGTGAAGCTGTACCAGGGGATTGTTGTGCCTCCAAGTTTTCTCCAGACTACTCTCAGGAGACGCAGGAGAGCTACCAGAGATAAAAAAAACAAATCTCAGCCTACTCGGTTTACACAGAGGCCCACAAAAATATGTGTCTGTATTGTTCTGACCTCCAGATTTTTTTTTTTCTTTCACATTTTCTTAACCTTTAAAAGGCACATAAGATAAACAGAGGAGAAGCTAGGCAGACAACATCCTCGGAAGAGATGCAGGAATACAATCAAGCCCTCAGACACACACACACAAACACCATAATTTATCTCTTCCTCCTCCTGTTTGATATTATCCTCTGTTCTAGTATCATAATCTGTTGCTATGGGAACGGCTATGATGTCACTACAAGAGGTTTATGGATGCCTTGAACAGGAAGGAAAGGTACATGATGATGGGAGAGAAAAAAAACCCCACCTACAAACAGCTGCTAAGCAAGAGATGTTCCAGGAACAGCAAGTGTTAAAAAGGAAAAGATAAATACATCAATGGTGCTGGAGTTGTTGCAGACAAGAGCAGAATATAAACTGTGTCTTAAAAAAAAAGAATGCTTTCAAATTTTGCCTACAAGTAAAAATATTCTGGAAAAGCTAAAGGACCTTCCTGAAAAAAAACAAACTTTCTTTGAAACGTTCTGCAAGTTTTTCTGGGACTGGATGTTCTCTGAGTATTGCTGCTAGAGTCCAGGTCTCCATCAAACCACTCCATCATCTGCTGTAACATTCCCTCCAGAAGGGTAACACCCCACCAACGTAGCTATTAGGTAGGGAGCTTGCTGGCTATCCACCATCCTGTGTGCCTTTACAATCTGTGGCTAGGAAAAAAACTCATGTCTTCAAGCAAAAATAAATAGAACCATAGAATCACTTAGGTTGAAAATGACCTCTAAGATCAATGAGTCTAACCATTTACCACACACTGCCAAGCACACAACTAACCATGCCCCTCAGCACCACATCTATACGTCTTTTAAACACATCCAGAGATGGTGACTCCACCACTTCCCTAGGCAGTGCTTGACAACACTTTTCATTAGGAAATTTTTCATAATATCCAATCTACACCTTTCCTGGTGCAACTCGAGGCCATTTCCTTTTGTCCTGTTGTTTGTTACCCGTTAAAAGAGGCCAACATCCACCTCACTACAACCTCCTTTCAGGCAGTTGTAGAGAGCAATAAGGTCTTCCCTGAACCTCCTTTTCTCCAAGCTAAACAACCCCAGCTCCCTCAGCTGCTCCTCGTACGACCTGTGCACTACATCCTTCAGCAGCTCCACTGCCCTTTTTTAGACACGCACCAGCATCTCAGTGTCTTTCTTGTAGTGCTCCTATGCCTTTAAGACTTGTTTCTTGGAGAATGTCCAGCATTCCTGGACTCTTTTGCCCCTCAGGACCGTGTCCCAATGGACTCTGTCAACCAGCCTCCTAAACAGGCCAGTGTCTGCCCTACGGAAGCCATTCTGCTGAGCCCCCTTGTTATTTCTCCAAAAACTGAAAACCAATCACTGCACCCAAAACAGCCTCCGACCACCACCCACAAGTCCTTCTCTGTTCACATAAAACAGGTCCAGCAGGGCGCCTTCCTTTGCTGGCTCACTCACCAGCTGTGTCAGGAAGTTATCTTCCACACATTCCAGGAACCTCCTAGACTGTTTCCTCTCTGCTGTTTCCTCTCTGTGCAGAGACACACTGAATCCACTGGATCACATCCAGTAGCGAATAAACACCCTGACCCCAAACTACAAGAAAAAAGGAGCTTTTCTTGCTCCCTTCACCCAAGAGAAAAACCATAATTTTACAGACTCACTGCCAAACATACTGGCATACCCGACCTGCTGGTAGAGAGAATAGGATGTTGAGCCTCATGTGCTCGAAACATGCCCAGCCTTTGGGCCATGCACACCCGTGTGCAGGATGATGCAGATGTGGTTCTCACCCATGAGCTCAGCTGTTGACACCTCCATGCTTGTACCTGTTTCGATCACCTGAACTGATGGTGAGAGTAGAGCAGACATGACAATGGAGAGGGTGGGGCAGTCACACATGCCCTTAAAGTCATCGTGTGTAGGCAAAGGGAAAATTCAGTATGCAGCTCCATAGCAGGGAAAAACCTGGGAGAGACTGAAGTCAGTAAGGGCAGCTACAAAAACAGTCCAAGATGGGATCTTCAGCATTTCACTCAATTTTCTGTTCCTGCCAGAATTGGCTGTGACAGCCCCAGCAGCCCCTGTACTTCTCAGAGATCACTTCTCTCTCCTGTTACAGTCACCCTCACCTTCCTTCCCACCTCTCTCTCTCATTCTCTTCTCTCTTGTTCCTGACCTACTGCCTTACTCCACCTCAATCTTCAGCCCATCCTTCCCTTCCCTGAAGGAACCCCTGTCACAAATGTTCAGGAAAATCCACACATTGTGATTTCTGCTCCCCACAGCCCAGCCGATTCCTACAATCCACGCTCCTGTGTCTTCACTGCAGGAAATGAAAACCCTTCGGGGTGGGAACTATCTACCCCTTCATATCAATACCATGCATAGTGCAGTAAGGTCCTGTTTTGGTTTGGCACTGGCACCACTACAGCAAACACAACTGTTATTAGGCATACTTCAAAAGCATCAGAGTAAAAGAATAGGTGTGAGAACAACGCCACATGTTTTGTGTGTTTTCCAGTTTCTTTTATATTTTTGGGCAAGGACCTGTTTCTATTTGTTATGAAACAAAAAATCTCCTCTGTGTTTTCTATCTGGGACCACAGAGTGGAAAACAAAGCTGATCTTGGTGAAGAAACAGAGATTGCGCTTTTTAAATTGGCAGGTGACACCAAGCAGGATTGCAAAATAAGAATTCAAAACAATCCTGACAAATTGAAGGGTACAGGATGAAATTCAAATGGGACAGATACGAAAATCATACACTTAGTAGGAAAGCCTAGCTCCACACACACAGAGTAGAAAATGGCTCATGAGGCATCAGACCTCTTGGACAGGATCTCGTGGCACATCACAAGCTGCACAGATGAACAATGTCATGGTGCAAAAGTTATACCAAAGAAAAGCACTGTCTGTAAGAGACAAGTAGAGAGCTTCTGCTCTACTTGGTCAGCACAGGACCCAACGTACAGCACTGTGCTCTAGCAATGCCATTCAAAAGAGAGGTGGACTAGTGAAGGGAGCACAGAGAAAAAGGAGTATGGTCAGAGCTGAAGCGAACAGGACACAGGAGAAAGAATGTGTTTGAGATATGATTCAGCTGAAGGAACACAAAGTCAAGGACAGACATGACAAAGACAAAGGAATAGTCTTCCCACACCCACTGTTAAAAGGACAAGGAATCAGAGCAAGCAAACCAGAGCAGTTAATGAGGAGGTAAAAATCTTATCAGTGACAAAGCAAAGGGCAATGATGACAGCCTGGGCAGGCTATGCACCCCATACATGGGGAATATGCTGGACAAGCCTGTTAGGGAACATGCTGGATGGGCATTTAATATCCTGCTTCGAAACACTTTTTGAAATCTTTTCTATGCCCACTTCCTACGATTTCAATGATTTTGGTGAGAGGTAATTCTTTGGCATTTCAGAATAGCCCACAGACCAGGATAAACCTGTCAGTCTTCAGGACAGAAAGAGATGTCAGCCTGCAGCGTACTGCTATGTAACACCATTGTTCCAGTTCTTGCTAATACCTTTAAGGATTAAAAGTTATAATGAACAGGGAAGACAGCTCCCTTCAGAGTTTCCCAAGTTTCTCTTGTAAATACCACTGCCTTGTGGACTGATCTTTCTCACTTTTCAGGGTAGGACCTGCCTGTGACTGCTCTTATTTCATCCTTCCAGAGACAGATGTCTGCCCTGGAAGGTGAGCAGGACAGAGAATGTAAAAATAGAGTGAGCTTCAGCTTCTCCAACCAAATGTCCCATTAAGGGGTAATGCTGAAGAAAACCGAGGGAGCAAACTATGCCATCCTTCACCCAGCATGAAACTCCCTCTCCCTCCAGAACACAACACAGACAGGCTAATGCTGGCCATGTGGAGACAGTGCTTCTCCTTGTGTAGCTCCCTGGGCTTCAGTGGCTGTGGCTGTTGCTGACCTATGTCAGAATTGAGCCCAGGAGCAGCTCAAGGGGTTCACATCTTGAGATTGCTTGCCTCCCACTGGCTATTCTGTACACATCCTGTAAATAAGCAGAAAACTGTTCCTTGGCATCATTCTGTCAGCAGCTTGATCAGACAGCCACTCTTTATATAGCACCTCGAACATACACAGCGTTGTATAAACATGCACTATTACAGCTTATTGTTACTTCAATTCAATAAATAAATCCTAATGGTACAGCTTTTTTAATTGTTTTAGTCCTGACTCTGGACTCTGGCAGGTATTTTGAGATATGGCGATGCCTTTGGCAGTCTACGGAGACAGAGGTTGCTCCTTCACTCATGTACACGGGCAGATCTTTGAAGAATTGTTTTTATTATCAAAATTACCCAACTGAGAAGGCTACCTGAATTCAGGAGTGGTCCCAAAATACAGGTACTTGTGCTTTCCTGAGGATGGACCTCAGTTGCTGATGTGGCCAACTGAGGGAGGATTCAGGTGTGCTCTGTGCTGTTAATGGGGGGGATGCATTAACACGCCTCTGCTCTTCCCGCACCACAAACACACAAATTGCTAAATGACCTATCTGAACTGAAATTATCACCTGGGTTTATTTTTAAAACAAAAGCTGAACTCTGTACTGCCAGGGGGAATAGTTTTAAGAGAAGGCCTCTTGTTAAACACCTAGGTCTGTATTAGGGTATGTAAATAGCTGAAGAAACAACCTTTTCTCTCAATTGTGTTTAATTCTTACTTCTTGTTATCCACCAGTTATCCTTCTAAAAGCAAGAAAAAGCCCTATAAATAATACTTCACATTTAGAGGGCAGAGATTTCCTAGTAAGGGTGAGGAAACAACCTAATTTTTATAAATGGACTGATTAAGCTATAGAGGCCATGAGTCAGAAAGGTACTTCAGTGTGTGGCCAGCTTTAAAGACATAAACAATCCTAATGAAGTCACCAGCACTGACTGTGAGCTTAAATTTAGGCACAGACCTTAAAATATCTTCTTAAATTGGGATCAGGGGGGAAAAGGGTGGAACTTTAAAAAAAAACAAAACAAAAACAAAACAGTCTCAGCCTACGGATCCACTACAGACACAGGGATGAGGACACCAAAATAGCTGTCAGCCCACCACTGAATACCTTTGCAAACTCTCCTCAGGGGTCTCACCCACAGGTAGCACTATCACAGTTGTCTTTACTTCTACAGCCGAAAGAAGTTGTCTAATCTGCCTGATACTGGTGTCTCAGCCTGGTCCAAGCAGAAGGTGACTGCACTTCCCCTTGACCTCACCATCTGGCAGCACTGCTCTAACACCATCAGCTGGGACCCACTTGCTGAGGTCCACAATCAGGACAGCGATTTACCTCGAGGCCCAGGTCACCAATCCTTCCATGATTTGACTTCCCAGCTTTCCTCCTGACAAAATATCCACATGCTTTTATACACCATTGCTGTAATGTGGCCAAAACTGAGTCTTTTTCATTTAGCCACCCATGTACTTTATCCACCTACGAATACACAGTCTAACTCCTCAAGGCTGACCTAAGTTCAAAAGCCTCACAAGCATCAAGGAGGTTTCTGGGCTGTCCCTCATCGGTTGAAGACCTCCACTGAACAGGGTGCACGGCCAACTCTTACCCAGTCTCGATGAAACCCCATCCAATGGTTTCAAAGCACCATGCGCAAATGGGCAGTAAATAACAACAACTGAGTAAATGGGGAAACTGAGTGATGGGAAAATGAAAATTACTTCCTTTTCTAGGCCAGTTGACATGTCCAGCTGAAGCCACCTGAGTTTTCCCCACCTGTTACAGCCATAAAGAGGAACACAACGCACAAAGTCCAACGGCCGATGACTGTGGCGAGTAACTGTGTTTGCCTCTTTGTCTGCTCACCCTGGCCCCTTGTCCCAGCAGTGCTCTTTCCCTTTCTGAAAATAAAACAGCATTTTTCACCCATTACATCTCAAACTCACTTAATCGCTAGACACAGCAGCACGATAAGAACAATAATTTTAACTGGAGGGGACTTCCTGTTATCCTGGCTATAGCCATATCCTGAGCAAATAAAAACTTGGGCTTTTGGTCCCAGCATTGACACAGCTTAAGTTCTGATTATTATTTCATAAACAGGAAGTGCCTTTGAGTTATCATCTCCCTGCATGAACTTTGGGGTAAAGACCTTTACTCCGCCTCACTGGGGCCACCTCCCTGATGAGCAAGTTTTGTGTGTAATGAGCAAGTTTTATGTGCTTTACAAGATCTGAGGATGCATTCAAAACGCAGCAGGGCTGGCCTGTTCCTAGCATTAAATGGGACCTGATTCACGACCAGTCCAGGGTCAGATTTTCAAGCTTTCCCAGCCCCTTGTGTGACAAGCAGAGCATGCATGCAGGTCCCTGCCTGCGCTGAGCTCCAGCAGAGGCACCGGTGGCGAGGTGCAATTTACAAATATTACCCAGATTAATTCCATAAGCCACCCACATAGACAACTACCGATGCGGCTGCTAAAAATACACCGTGAGTTGCAAAAAAGTTGTCAAGAATAACTAAGGAGCAAAGCAAAGAGGAACAAAACCAAAACAGAGGTAATCACTGTTTAGAAAATAAAGATTAATGTATATAAATACCTCTCTTTACCCAATTCTGAAGGATGCCAGGTACCAGACACCCAGGAAATCACTGGAGACAACTGGAGACACCCGCCCTAGGCAAAAATCTACCCACAGCTCAGGCACTGCTGATGTCTAGCAGACCCCCTCTTAAAATTGGGTCTCCCCAGTCCACAGATCCTGGCTCTATTCTCTGCACAGTAGAAAACGCCACAGGATGAGGATACAGGTGATGATTTTGTACAGCAAGGGCAACAATGCCTAGAGGTGAGTCCAGAGAATCAGATTCTCACCTGCCTCAAGCCATTCACCTCCTCTGAAGCCAATACAGCTGCTCCTGATGAAGCCGCATCTCTGCTGCTCAGTGGGGTGGCAACCACTAGTTTGCCCCAGCTCCAGAGCAGAGGCTGTGCAGGATTATACCTGATGAGGTCCACTTTGAATCCCAACACATTTCCTTGTATGGCTCACAAACAAAACTAAAAAAACAGGTTAAACGTTGTTGGATGGTGTTACTTCTGTTTTGTTCTACTTGTTACGTTTTTATGTCCTTCATTTTAGTGCTCAGCTCTGCAGCACCCAGGAAAAAAAAAAAAAAAAAGAGAAAAACCCCGGAGAGGAGAAGTCAACAGCAAAAACTCCAAATTCTTTAAAACGAATGGGAAAATTCTGCTCGTACAGTGTGTGTGGGAGAGGATTTCACACCAGATATTCGCTTATTTATCATGCCTCGCCTATTAATATCAGGTGAGGCACCATTCTGCTTCCCAGAACTGGCATTTAAGCCAGCTTCTCAGAACAAGCATGCACCACCCTCACCTGCACGTCAGGAATGGTGGGTGACTTCGTACATGTGCTCTATGTTATCACTCACTTAAATTTCTACTGGAACCATTTCATAAGGCCTTAAAAGGTGTCACATTTCCTCCCAGGATGCCTTTTCTGTCAAAGAGCCTATGTTCTGAAATCGGTACGGCGGGGATACAGTTTCACCTAGCCTCGCCTGCCTTGCGGTGGTGGCGGTGGGCGTGCACATGTGACACCGACTCTGCTCGGTCAAGGGCAGGAGCAGAGAAGCAAGGCAGTGCTGATCCAACCCCTCGACTCCAGAGCTCGCCTCAGTGGCCTGACCCTACCTGATACTCCAGAGGAGGGCTACAAACCAGTCTGCTTATGCATATAACGTGAGGCTCGCAAGGGAGGATGGCAGTCCTCGCCTCCTTCCAAGGAGGAAATTGCATCCCCTGCGATAAGTAAGTTTTTATCTATGCACTGCGATATTGCAGGGAATTCTAAGGACCTCTCATGGCAACTAGGAGGCGAAAAACAATCATTAACCCCTCCTCCACCTCCCTCGAAGCCATTCAGCAGCAATTTAACCCGCAAACATACCGCACCACAACACAGATAAAACCATCTCTATCAGCCTTCACGCTATCTACCGGCTCCTGTCATTCGGGATATTCACGTACTTCGAGGCTTAAGGCATGCTGCAGAGCCTGGCTGCGGACCCTCCCGTATCGGCTGAGGGGAATTTGTTTTTACGGGTCACTTTCAGGGCATTTTTCCCCATCTGCTCCCTTTTTTCCAGTCAAGCGGATGCAGGGGCGCCGCCGAAGTTAGGATGCTCTAAGGCACCGCTAAACTTCCACCGCACGCTTCGGTGCGGCACCGGTGCGGCCCCGGGAGGAAGCCGGCGCCGTGCCCGCCTCGGCAGCGGCTCCCTTCTCCCCTGCCTCCCCTCCCCTCCGCTGCCCTGCCCGGCTCCGGGGAGGCGGCCGTGCCGGCGCCCGCTCGCTGCGGCGCGCCGGGAAGGGGGGGAGCGCGGCCGGGCTGACCGCAGGC
>VYXB01001097.1:745-15373 GCA_013397135.1 Pachyramphus minor
TCAGTAAGCTCTCTTTTTATTCCTGATTTCCTTCAGAATCGCTCTGTTCAACCAAGCTGATCGTCTACCCTGCCGGCTTGCCTTTTGCCACACTGGTACAGTCTGTTCCTGTGCACTCAAGACTTCTTTCTTGAAGCATGTCCATCCCTCCTGTACCCCCTTGTTTCCAAGGGTTTTTTCCCAGGGTATGCTAGGGACCAGTCTTCTGAACAGGTCAAAATCTGCCCTCCAGAAGTCCAGCATAGAGGTTTTATTGGTGGCCTTCCTTGCATCCCTGAGTATTGCAAATTCTATTATTTCATGGTCGCTGTGCCCCAGGAGGCCTCCGACCACCACATCTCCCACCAGCCCCTCTCTGTTTGTAAACTATAGGTCTAGTGGGGCCCCACCTCTGGTAGGTTCATTTACCAGCTGGAGCAGGAAATTATCCTCTATACACTCCAGGAATCTGGTAGACTGCCTCTTCTCTGCCGTGTTGAGCTGCCAGCAGACATCCGGCAGGTTGAAGTCACCCACAAGAGCTCATATGTTAAAGTTTGGTTTTCTATGTATGCCTTTTCTGTGAGTCCTCAATTATGACCTTTATTTGTGGTATTAAATAAACTTCATTTAATAAATTAGAGAATACATTTCATACCTATGTTCCAGTTCTGCCATTTAAAATGGTAAAGAGTGCTGAATTAATGAACTAATCTAAACTAAGTCAACACTGTGCACACAGTATCAACATTTCAGAACCAACAGTATAGAGATGTTGAGCACATTAAAAACAGGAACTGTGAAACACACTTTCCATTAATTCTCATTGGAAAACTTACTAAAATAAAATTGAATACATAAATATCTAATTACTTCCCTGTTCTTAATCTAGTATACATTTACATCTAGATTGTGTGAGGTTCCATTTGATTTTTAATTCAAACTGAAGCTTCTCCTTCCTCCTTTAAAAATCAGAAAACGAAATTATTTGAAATATAAGGGTGGGCTATTTTTCCGAATAAACCTTTGACTATTCTTGTGTAGTTATTTCAACTAAGAGGCGCAAACATTATTTGTCTAATCAAGATATTGTTGTAAGGAAAAAATCCTAACATTCCATGCTCTGAAGAAAAATAACACAAAATGTAACAAAACTTCCTCAAAGGTCAGAAGATTGTTCAAATGATATTTTATTCTATTCCAGTCCAGTCTCTATTCACTTTCCCAAAGCCTTCTGGGCTGCCTTTCCACTGTGGGAAAGGAACCATCATTTATCAAAGCCTGCTCCTTGCTTTCAGGGCCCTATTAACCTCACTGTCAGGCCCTGCCATCTCTTCTTGGGTAACCGTGAAGGACAGTTTCCTGTCATCAAAATATTACAAAAGAACATCACCTTTATTTGTCTCCTTTTTCCTGTTTTTTTCTTACCAAAAACAGGCAAAACTGCACAACTGTTTCATGCCCATTCCTAATTCAACCAACATTCTTTGAAAAGTTGTCAGCTATTTGGAAACTGTCAACATGAATTTGTTTCTTACCTCTTTAATATGTTGTAGGTGTACTCAAAAATCTGAAGGGAGTGTTTGAAGGGAAAAAAGGAAATTCAAAGCTGAAATTTACATTGTAGGAACCTATTTTGATCAGAAAAACAAAGATTCCTGATGGGTGACATTCTGCCCAGTTCAATGTATACCTAAATACATCCCATTCACTTAAACCTTCTCACCCAAGGCGTAGCAACAAGTACTTATTTGGATTAAAAAATAACTGAAGCTTCAGAATTTTCTGTGGACTGTACTCACAGTGTTGTTCCCCAGTATTTTCCACCATCCTCCTGCTTGCATTTATCTGTTAATCTGGTCAGTGCTTCTGGATGATCTTATACTATCATCATGGCAGTGCACATGGTTGGCTCCTCAGAACTCCTCCACTGTGAATTCCCCGCATTTCCCATGTGCTACAGTTGGCTGGAGACACCCAGAAAGAATGGTATCCTGTGGCATCATCCAAAGATGCAACAGGGACTATTTTCTAAGTATGATCCCAGCACATTGATGCCCATGATCAAATACCTTAAAAAGAAGAAAATCAGGAGTACAAATACTCCTGACATGACCCTTTATCATGTGGTTCACTTAAGTGTATGCTTACCTTCCTATTTAGTTTATGCAGTCATAAAAGCACAGTACAACCAAGCAATCCACAAGCCAAATGCATGGAGGGATTCTTGATTAAGTAAAAGAAAATCTGATTATCAGCAGAATAGATAAAAATCCTTCCCACTGAAGACTATTTCCTGGCCCAATTTCTACACTCTACGCCCAGTTGCTCTGTTCTTTCACTTACTAACAGAATATATCAGAAATAGGTATATAGCACAAAATAAGCTTCATAAATTGCAGACCTATACTTTTGCTCATAGTTTCCAGAGCAAACAAATGAATCAGAGAGCAACAATGGAAAATTTTAGCTCAAATATTACCGTTTTAAGTAAAAATAAATTAATGAGAATAGAAATGGAATTAAAATACTTCTAAAATTTAAAATCATTTTCATGTTAACACAATGAGTAAAGGCATCATGGGATGAGCTGCAATGGTAAGGGAATCACAGGGATAGACAGTTTTCAATAGAATCCCTTGTTTCTTAAGTATAAATTGTGCATGATACATGTCAGAAGGTTCTATTAATATCCTTGGACAAGACTGAAAGGATTGGAGCAGAGAAGTGCATGTTTTATTGTTGTCCGTACCTAACAAGTTGTTTGCTGCTTTCTCTAGTATATATTCCTTGTCAAGCTGTGAAGGTGTTGATAAAAGTATTTTCCATGGCCTTTTTCCATCCTCTCTCATAAAATACTGATGAAAATAGAAAAGGATCTGAACTGAAGATAAAAAATACATACAAAACACCAATTTAAGATTAAGTATTTTTGAAGTAAAAACCTCATTTTTCTATTAAAAAAGTGTCGAAATGGCTTTCTTTTAAAGTATTCCTTTCAAAAAGTTCTAGCTGGCAAAATATTTGAAGCAGTAGTCTTTAATCTATCATTGGCCACCTGAAAATTTTGTGTATTTTAAGACAAAAGAAACAAACAAAAAGACAAATTTAAAAAAAAAAAATCTGGGACCACAAACGGCACTCTCCTCACTCCTCTTCTTCATACTCTAGCAACTGAAATTTGGTAACAGCTCAGTACAACAAGGTGACAAGTATTTTAGAGATCATCTGGCCACATACTTAAAGGAAAAATGCAGGCTATGCAGTTAAAGACTTATTTAAAAAGAACACAAATACACTTTTCCAGTGGGAAGGCATGATACTACCATTAATTGGATATGTTTTCCGTTGATTTATGGTCTCTTCCATAAATAGTCATTGCAACATCTGCAAAAAACCCCACATGGTATCTGATAAAATCTTCATATTTCTGCTGAGTAGAGACACAACACACAGCAAAAGTGCAATCTACAGACCAGAAGTGGAATCTTCCTCACTGCTTTCTTTTTTCATCATAGTTACATGCCTTAGGAGGGTTTTTTGCTTACAAAGTCCACCAACAGAACATTATGAAAGGGTGTCTTGTTTATCCTCAAAGCATGCCCACAGTTTAATGACATAATTTTCCCCAGAAAAATTTCAGTAGATGCCATCAAGAAGTTTCTTGATGCCCCTAGAAAACAGACATCAAATCCAGCATTAAGGGTGAAAGCAGCAGCTCAAGGACACCCAAACTGGAAACTAAGAGGAACAGACACTGGACTGTGCTTCCAATCTATTGGCTGAGAAGCAAATTGCAGGGAAGCTGAAAGAGCAACAAATGAAAGAGATGGAGTTATAGTCACAGGAATAAACAGGCACTTGTGACATTTTATGCTTTGTAACTCTTTGATAATTTTTCCAATTTCTTCACTCTTTGCTTTAGCTGCGTAAAAGAAGGTTTAACCCTTCTTTCAAAGCCTGTCTAATCTGAAGCATGATCCCTCTCTCAGCCTTTTCACTCCTGCCCTGAGATTATCTCTTATATTATACACATTTTGAAACTCTTGAGAGCTGAGAGAAGTACTTTCCTTTTTTTTTTTTTCTTATTTTTCTCTCCAATAGGTGTTTTCAGGTCAGGTATAACTGACTACCACACAACAGCCAAAAGAGATCTCCTTTCCAGCCAGTTCTGAGTAAGAATGAGCTTACAGCTCTGAAGTACTTTTTTTATTTATAAAAAAAGAAAACTCTCACATATTACTCTACAACTGCTTTTCACAAATAAAAATATTGAAACAAATAGAAAATGCAACTTATTTATCATTTTGCTGTCTATTCACAGGATGCAATATTGTCTCCCAAATAAATTTGTGGGGTTTTGTATTACCTCTTTTGCAATTGTCTGAATTGTCTGACACTAAAAAAGTAACTTACCGGATTCCTTACTTTATAAGATTAGGATCTGTCTGAAATCTCACTTCATTTCGTTACAAATTTAGTGAAACTTTCTCTTCATTTTCACTTGAAGTTTAAAAAGAATAATCAAAAATATTTTTAATGCATATTAAAATTTCTAAAGCTATGGGTGAAACTATAGCATGCCACCTGTAGGAAATGCTGCTGTGGAAAAGTCTTATGAAAACACTTTTTATAACCTTTGGTCATTATTCTGTGAACCAGTGTGGTATTGACAAATGTCACCAGTGACAACACTGGGCAAAAGGACTAAACACATGTAGACATTTCTTGAACTATCTGGAAGGAGGTGTTGGAATTTAATAAAATATGACTTCACAGACCATAGAATCATACAGCTGGACTGTAATGGTGAAGATCTTTTCTCCATGAATGTCTGTTTCTCTTGAATAGTGCATGTTTTGCACTATTGAAAAGGCATTCTGTTTGGATAACAATCTAATAAATCACATTTCTCAGGAGAAGAAAAAATGTTTTTCATCTCTGTATTGAGTAACTGACAGCACCAAGTGGCTCATAAAGAGACCATGGAATTAATATTCGGTAACCAAGCAAAAAAATAGGGTCCCATTCATCAGTCACAAAAATGTGCCAAGAAGTGATAGTGTGTTGCATTTTTGATATAGATTAAACATTTTAACAAGCTGAAAATTATCAACTTAACCAAAGGTTAGAGCAGGGTACTGATAGAACTGATTTGATTCTAGTCCAGTTTAATTTAAATGCTGGCAAGGAAAACAGAAGCAGTAAATGACAACCCAGTCCTGCCAAGATATTTTGGACCTATTTTTTACAATATGAAATTGTTTGTTTCTGTGTTTTTTCCTGCCTGCATGCAATGTTTATACTATTATCAATGTAGACAAGTGAGATTTTAGTCCAAAATGAACACATTTGGAGGACAGTATGTTTTCACATCGTTTCATAAGAGGACTCCTACTGTGGACTTTATGAATAGACATTATGGATCCATTATGAATGAATGATAGCTACAGAGGTACCCACTGAAAAGAATATCCCTGATTTCCGACCCCCTCTGTCTTTTACTACACCCCTGGGGACAGATTGTTAAGAACAGCTGAGTTCATCCCTCTGTATTTTATTAGTTGAAGGAATTCTTGACAAGAAAATTGGCTTCTGCTATTTCACTGTGCATGTTATCCTCTTGTAATAAGCTGACATAGGGACTCATACCCAAGGTCAGTTATTCTGGCAAGCCACAAAGCTGCCAATGCACAGGCAATCCAGCTTTTAGTAGTAGAGAACACAACGTTGCAATGGTCAAAATCGATTTATAATGTGTGAAGCAGCTTTCAAATCAATGAGAGGCAGTGAGCTGTAAAGGAATTGCATCCCAAGGAATATCCTTGCACTTTCATTTTAATGCACAGCATCATTACAGATCTCACATCACATAAAATCTGACTTCTGTGAGAACAAATGAGGGCATTAAATTCTTTTAACTTCCACTGACATGGATATGACAATAAATCATGTTCAGAATTGACTGGAAGTCACAAACCTAAAGCAGAAAAAAAAAATAAACATACCAAAACTACTTTATTTTTTTCATGGCTCTATATTATACACAAATGAAAACTTGCCTATCACAAGTAGCATGAATTCAAACAGCAGGGAATCCAATTGGACAACACCCATTCTAACGTTTTTGCAGGTTCAAAGCATTAGATTACCTGCAGGTCCCAACTGAAAGTACTGTCTTTTCCTTCCAAATTCTATTTAGATATTAAAAATTGTAAATACTATGAAGAATTAAAAATTTTATTCATTAGATTTTGCAGTATTTAATCCTCTAGAACATGTCCATACATCAGTGAAGCTGAATTCTCCAAGACACTAATGACACTAGTGGAAAGTTTGCAAGAATCTGTCAGGTTTCTCAGGAACCTGTGAAAGTTTCTACTCCTGCTCAAGGAAACTGAGCTGCTGGAAGGAATTTAAAATTTCAGCAACACAAAAACAGCCACTGGCAAAAGAAGTGCTAGTTACAAACTCATAGCAAAAAATACTGATGTTCTACTTGAAGTATCAGCAGCACATTCCCTGATGGCACAGCTAGATGACTTCGACTAATTCCCATACTGAGTACATGAAGACTGTTGTTCCATCTGTTGGGAACGGAGAGGGAAAGATAGGGGGGAAGTAACTTATGCCAGTTCGCTAAAAAGAAATATAATCTGTTTACAGCAGCAACAGCAGCATAGCAACAATATGCCAATATGCAAACAGCAGAGCTAGGGCCATGTGTTTCAGAGGTTTCTTGGTTGTGCTAAAGACAGATGATGAACATAGTCTCTGCAAAAGCCAGCCCCTCCGTTCCACTTACTGCTGGCATAGCTGAAATTACAGATGCTAAATTTGCAAATGCTAGCAAGGCCTAAGGCACAATCCCTTGGACTGTTGGAAGCAAAGAGGTATGTGAATTCCAGGGAGGACTTCATGCCTAAAGACAACATTTCATGGAGACAGCAAGAATTAAATGGATAATAAAAATGTGGTGAAACAATGACTCGTCTTATTGTATGGGCAACAAACTTATCAGTATGGCAAAAACTTATGACAAGCAGTAGTAGGTGACTAAATATCTGCTTGTTTTATTCGTTGTTTGGGATCTGCATTAGAAATTGTCCAGCACTGTGCAGGATGTCCTGCAGAAAACACAGCTGCTCCTGCCATACTGTCTCACAGGCAGTGCAAGAACCCATCTAGTGTCCTGGTTCCTGTGTGTTTTTCAGTGGGAGATGGCAAACGAGCTTTACACCAGTTATTGTCTGGTTCCCTTTATACTCTATGAAGGGAACCATTCCCTGCAGTCCTTGAGGAAAGACAATCCAGACAAACACAGATTTTTGAGAATAAGAAAATATTATTGTAGTTTTGTATTTACAGGTTCCCTTTGGTCAGTCTGCTCAAGAGAACAAAGAGTGATTCAGGGGTTCTTGTTTTATGGAAACACCTCCAAACATTATTTTTTCCCCACAGATCATTATTATTAATTTTTTATTTCAAATCATTTATTATTTCAACTAAAAATTTACATTTTAAATTTCTTTAATTAGTAATATTCTTTAAAAGTAGTAGAAATAAAAGGTGTTACTCTACCAATCTTTCATTGAAAGAAGAATACAGTGGGCTACGGCAGCTCCCTGAGACAATAAAGATTAAATGATTCAAAAGACAGTGCTTTTCCTATTTTAAACAACAGCACTTTTAAAATTTTTAAAGGATTTAAAAATTGAGAGGTGTGCAAGACATTATTAGTGATGTTACAGTTGCAATTGATATTAAAACTCAGAAACCTTCAGTCATGAGAGAACAGGATACAGAACTAAAGGCCTTAAGCAATGAATATTAAAACAAAATTTATGTATAGGAAGACTTCAGATACATAAAATAGAAGTCAAAATAAATTCTAGCAGAATTATTAAAAGAACATAGTGAAACTATGGAAAATATTAATAATTTTTGAAGTAAGATATACCATTCACATAGAAATATACCACTGACATTTCTTCAGATCCTCTTTGGTTTAGTAGAAAGAATGGTAACTATTATCCCTGTGAAATTTTTGAATATCTGTGAAGGCTGCTGAGGCACAAGTAAGAAGTTGCGCCAAACTCTCAACTACAGAGGAACCACATATGAGCCAATGAAACTAAACACAGCTTGAGGTTTACCTTTTGCATTCCTGTGTCACCAGGATGAAGTCTGAGGTACAGTGAGTTACTGCAGAACTTTGTGGATGTATTTTGAACAGGATAGCAAAGTTCTTTCCATATATCACTTATTACTGAGGCAAAAAATAAAAAATTGACTTTCAGCTTCATGGAAGGTCATATAGTCACAGAGTCATGGAATGGCTTGGGTTGGAAAAGACCTTAAAGATCATCCAAGCCCCCTGCCATGGGCAGGAATACCTTTCACTAGACCAGGTTGCTCAGAGTTCCATCCAACCTGGACTTGAACACTTCCAGGGATGGTTCCAGTGCCTCACCACCCTCACAGTAAATAATTTCTTCCTTATATTTAATCTAAATCTATTCTCTTTCAATTTAAAGCCATTCCCCTATCCCTACAGGCCCTTGTAAAGAGCCCCTCTGCAGCCTTCCTTTAACCTCCCTTTAGGTGCTGGGAGGCTGCTATAAGGTCTCCCTGGAGCCTTCTCTTCTCCAGGTTGAACAACCCCAACTCCTCAGCCTGTTTTCGTAGGAGAGGTGGTCCAGCCCATTGTCATTGTCATAGCCTCCTCTGGATTCGCTTCAACAGGTCCACATCCTCTATCCTGAGGACCCCAGAGCTGGGCACAGTACTCCAGGTGGGATCTTGCCAGGGCAGAGAAGAGGCACAGAATTACCCTCCTCAGCCTACTGGTCATGCTGCTTTTCATGCAGGGGAGATAAACTAGAGAATTGACAGTGGAAAAAGGAGAAGATCATGATCTTGCATGCATAAAAGTAATTAAATTTAAGAATGTAACTTCACTGAGGAAGGTACACAGGATACATGTTAAAGTCACTATACTAATTTGCAGAAGTGTGACATAAGGAAAATAATTAAACCAAGGAACTTCTTTAAGGAGAAACATCTACTCAGCCATTGGAACAGGAATTCCTTCCTCAAGCTTCAAAAATTATGGGAGATTTTTAAAAGGTGTAAGAAATTGGGAGTAGTTTGATCAACTCTTGATCAAATAAAACAGTAACAAGAAGCACGATAATTTGAATTCTAAATGCTATAGAATTTTGCTGTCTAAATTTCATCATGAATTTAGTACTTAATTAGCTTTTTAGGAAAAAAGGGCAGAATGTTAAAGATAAATTTATTTGATCAAATTTTTGTACATGTATGCAATATGGTCTGTAATAGTTAAGCTAAAATCCAGTGTGTCACCAACATAGATTTGTGAACCATATTTCATCCAAAATATGTCCTTTAGCTAAAAGAATAATTGAGCTCAGAGTGTGTGTGAATGGCTAGAGACATGCTCTGCTGTCAAACTGAAACATCACTCCTTTTTAAGTGCAAACCTAAATATTCCTCAAAATCCCTCAGTTTAGCATGGAAGAGAAGGAGCATGATGGGTCAACATCTTGCTGATTTTTAAAGGAGGTGAAATGAAAACTGTGACTTGTTTTCACTGCAGCACATGCCAATGTCTATCCTTGCACATATCCATGCTTGAATATTATCTTGCGAGGTGCTGTGGAATTTGAATATTCAAACACCAAGTTTAAGGAAGCACAGCAACTCAATTAACATGTAAAAGCACCCAGTATATCCACTGTAGCTCTTTTGAGTTTTGTGAGGCACCTAAATTCCCTCTCAGCCATGATGGTGCCAAAATAGCCACAAGTGACATGCTCCTATATCCCTGGGGAGGATCACATCTCTCCTGGGGAGTGCCTGATACAACCAAAAAATATTAACTTTAGTATATAAAATTTAATGTTCAGTCCAGGTCACCACGTCTGAGCATTAAACAGGAAAACTGCCAGAAATGTGTGGTGATGGGGAACAGCATCATCCTGCTGGGCAGAGCACATCAAAGCTATGTGTCTGTAATAATGTGTGTAGCAGGAACCTACCACAGCCAAAATAATCAAGCACTCGTTTTTACTGAAGTTAATTAAAAAAACCCAAAAACCAAAAACAACAACAAAAATTGCTACCAGTGTCCATGAGGCCAAGATTCAACCTGTATTTACTCAGTTGAACATATTTTTTCAACTTTGACTCAAGGTTCTCTAAGCTTGTGTATAGATCAGCATGTGTAAATACCTTCAGCATTCTTGACTGCCTTGTGGAATCTTTGCATGACATATGGACACTCATAACTGATTTAATATGTGGGAAAGTCCTTCCTGAAACAAACAACAGCTAGAAGGAAGAAGATGGCTCTAGCTTACAAGCATTTAAATGCTATTATTAAGTCGTCTTTAACTCTGAAGAAACTCCAGATATATGTTTACTGGAAAATAATAATAGCAGCAGGCTCTCTGAAATAATGTGCATAAAATCTAAATGGGTTCTAAGAGGAATACATAATAACCCATTGACGCATAATCTGAAGAACCGACTTCTCAAAATATGAAAAGCTGTGTCTATGAAATAATTGCAGTATTTTTCCAAATTACCTAACTCTTTTTCAGAACTAGAGAACAGTCAGAACAAGTTTCCTAAATATTTCATCATTTCCACTAAAAAATGGAGAAATGTAATTTTGCCACAAAATGTAAAACAAGAAAACTTCACAGGTGGAAATGTGCTCTTTTCTGGTTTTCAGCAACATGTTCGCTTTGAAATCATGCAGTGAGGAAGAAACAATACATATCTCCTCACCATTCTAGCAAGCTCTTTTCAAAGAAAGGTTTTAAAGGCAATATTCAAGAAAATATACTTGATCACTCATAAAAGAAGGGTGATACATAATACCCCCAAATTACCATTACTGCTTTTCCCATGACTGAGATTAGAATAGCCACAGATTCTAATTGCCTGCATTCTCTTGTAAAAAATCAGCCTTTTTTACGCATTCGTTCTACAGTAAATCCTGATTTTCTTTTCCACCTTTTAATTCAGGCAAAACTCCTACAAAATACAACAGTCAGGATAAATGCTATGCTAATCAAGGTTACTTAGTAATTTTTTTATTGTATGTTTTACTAAAACTCCTATTCTATTCTGTCTCTGTTTAATTATTATTATTTTGTAAAATAGCTTGCATTTTATTCTACCTTACAGAAATAGTCAGAGTTGAAGGTAGATTTTTGCAAAGGTTGTTATGCGGAGGCAGATAATACACTCCAGTTCTAGAAGGCTTTCCATCATGTGTCTTCATTGTTTGTGTATCATTTGTTCTATAAGCAAGTATAAACTCATTTCAGCGAAGAACAGCCTTGTGTACAATTATGGTTTGTATGAAAGACCTGACTTCAGCATTTTCAAGCATTTTCTTTAGATTTGTCCTTTTTTCTTTGTTTTTGTTTCTCTCTCTCTCTGTCTCTTATTTTCTTTTTTTTTTTTTTTTTTGGCTGTTGTTCAGTTTTCACTTACAAATGCAATTCATTGTTGTTCAGTTTCCTTGGGAAGGTGATATTAAGCAAGACTATTCTTTGAAAAACAATCCAAATCTATCTATTTTCATAGAGGTTTTGTGTATATATGTTTATCACAAAAGGAAGACTGCCTCACTTGATTTAAAAGCTATCTTCTTTCTGAACATCATATGACTTCAGTTGGAACTCGTGAACTAGAATTACATTTTATCTCTGACACAAACAACAATGTCCTAGGCTAGGCAAGCATCATACAATAAAACCACATACAATCCAGAGGTCAAGAAGAAAGATTCAAGATTCTCAGAGCCTTGAACAAAATGAAAAATACACAAAACAATATTTTCATTCACTACATTTCTTACTGTAAGTCCAGTAACATCACAGTATTTATCATTCTACTAGTGTAAGCATGAAAAGATTAAGCACTGACAAACTACCATTTTCTCTTTATACTTCTGTGCTTTCTCTGATTCTGAGAATTCATAATGTCTGGCCATCCTTGGTTTTCAGTTAAATCCCTGCTCTGGAAGCATTTCTTGCTAGCTGTTGCTTAATATAATACAAATCAATAGAGACAAAGGTTCAAAAGTGAAAAGTTAGAACATGTGAAGTATATAAATGAGGGTGAAATTTTAGCTTAGAACTTTTATCTACAGTAGTTTTACATTTGCATATTTAATAGCTAATGAGGAACGGTCAAATCCATCAGTAGCAATGCTGTAATGCTACATAGAAATCTACAGAATAAGACTTCATTTTTTTCTGGTGTTGAAACTATATTTGGTCTATCTACTGTTTAGAACAAAAGCATAACTAATTTCTGTAGCCTTCCTAAAAAAATCAAATTGTCTGCTAGCATATAAATCACAAGACATTAATATATACTTCTCAAAAGCAAAAAAATGACCAAGAATGTAAAAATATATGAAATTACCATAAACCCATAGGAAATTAACTATCAATCAAGAAAGGAGATATAAAAAAGTAGCAAAATTAGCAAAAGTAAGCACTAGAAAAGTATTTAAATTAATGGCTTTCCAGTAGGAACCCAGTAAATTTTTGTAGCAAAAGAAGTTGCCTTTGAAAATAGGCTGCCCAAAGAGGTTTCTCTTGGAACAGGTGGCCTGGAGATGTTGTGGATGCCCCATCCCGGAAATGTGCAAGACCATGTTGAAGGAGGCCCTAAGCAAAAATGATCTAGTGAGTGGCATCCCTGCCCATGGCACAGGGGTTGGATCTAGACAATATTTAAGGTCGCTTTCAACCCAAAACCATTCCATGATTCTATGAAATGTATGAGTCTTGCACAACTATACCTTTACTCAGGTAGCCCTTTCCTTGCTAATGTTGAATTTCTTTCCACATGTACTTAAGGTGCTTGTAAAACTACCTTTTATTTTTAACAAAATATTCACTATTTTTTTCCCCTTAACACTTCATTTGATTATAAGGATATTTCAGATTAACTTCACAGATGGGAAACATCATGGTTATTTTTGTAATTAGACCTAGAACCATACACAAAAAGACATGCAGCTGAACACAAAGTGTGGGTATTTAACATTCATAGGTGTTTAAAATGTGACTTACATTGCTGACATATGCAGCAAACATGGTTCTACGCATGAGAAAGAACCATGAATCCATGCAAAATAAATTCTGTGTTTCTAGTATAAACATCCTGGATTTGGACTGAAAAATAAATACTCTAGAGACTGACTCACCAGTTGAAAAACTAAAAACAAAGATCACACACACATGCACACAATGAGGGGGCTGTGTCATTCTAAAAAATGTGTCCTGAAAATGATTCTTCTATGAACAAAGATTTCATTAGAAATCTTCCAGGGGACTTCAGCCACTGGAAAAATAATTTGTTTCATTTTCACTGACTTGCAGCTAGTCTGAGGTCACTTTTTTTTTGTATTTTTAAAGAAGCTACTTCATCATATTCTTCTCCCATTTTGACAAAAGTCAAAAGGATTTATTGCAAAGTCCTCAGCTAAGCAGAAAGGTGAGAGAGAATAATGACTAGATATTTCTAATAGTAACCACAATAAAAAATTATTCCATTTTACTGTGTGAATAATACCTGAATATTAACATAGATTCCCATTTTGCAATCAGACAGCTAAATTTAAACATGCATATATAGAGATATATATGCATGTTTAAATATATATAATATATAGAAATATTATACACACATGCACACACACACACACACACATGCACACATTCATGATCAGATGAACAAGGATACACTCCATATTACTTTTATGTCTCTTTCCAGCACTGTGGAAATGCAAGAACACAAAAAGGCAGGGAAGGAATAAAGGAGGTTTGATCAGTCTATCAGAAAATATTTAACACAATTGTAAGGAAAAACTGAAAATCAGATTGCAGCCACAACCTCTTACAGAGATAGAAGAGTCAAAATAGCCACTTCTCAGTTTCCACAGCTATTTGGTCCCTACAGTACAGGTGCCAGCAACCAGCTCTAGGTGATGGATTTCCACCATTATCACCGCACTGTATCATATTCCAGATGATGAAGCATCTTAGCATTGAATGACTGGCAGCAAATCAGCTTTATTAACAGTGCCCACAGAAGTCACCGGTTCCATTTCAATCTTTTCTCCTCCTTTTCAGAAGGGCAATTCATGAACTGGGGTTTAGTAATAGTGTGGTTGCTAGCACAGTTTAAGAAATGAAGATCATATCTTTGAAAGTGAGTAGTTCGTATAACTGGTTCATCTGAACTATTTGGGAAGAAATTATCACAACCAAAACAGCTTTCTTACTACTCTAGTTATCTTTCATTGTACATAAATCATCCAAACATACCAGGGATTTAAAATGTTGGACCGAGGTGGACCTATCAGCAAAACAGCATAGGATGTACATACATCACCTTTAAGCATGTGTTACCCCGATGGGAGTCAGAGACAGTTTAGACACAAAGCTGGGAAAGAAATTATATTTCCAGCTCCAGGAGGTTTATGACTATAAAAATGTTCTCTTCCCACAACCCTAAGTGCTTTCAACACATAAAAACATAACTCAAAATTATATTAGTATTCCATGAAATACAGTATTATGACAGAATGAG
>VYXB01001097.1:15431-34940 GCA_013397135.1 Pachyramphus minor
AAGGGAAGGGAAGGGAAGGGAAGGGAAGGGAAGGGAAGGGAAGGGAAGAAAAAGATTCAGATTAATGTCAGGGAAAGAATATAAAAACAAGGAAAAAAGCTGCAGTGAATCTCAAGAAAGCATGAATAGAAGAAAATTGTATATAAAAAGGCATTATAGAGAAGAAAAGGAAAAGCACAGTAACACCAAGAAACAGGATGAATCAAGACAGGATGAGGATAAAATAGAAAAATTGAAGGGTTTCATAGAGATGGTGAGACTAGGCAAGGGGAATGAATAACATGCTGGAAAATCCAGACAGAGTGGGGAGAGAAAAAAGTTGCACTTACTACTGATTATGAAAATTTAATGCAAGAGAATAATATAGGAACCATCACCTATTATAAGAATTTCATTTGGCAGACTTGCCTTTAGGACTGTTTTATATCAGGTATTACTCTTTTTTCCCCCACTTAGTATATCCATAATATCACTTTGGTCTCTCTTGTTAAAAAGATACCGTGACTGACTTTGAGATAAAACCACACATCTGCAGGAAGTGTTCATGTGTCAGAGTTCACATAAAAGTTCATTCTTTTTCTTTTGATACATTATTTTTCCTGCAGCATGGAACTGCTAGCCTGGGACATACATTCAGAGAACTCCCGCCCTTTGTGGATATGTAAGGTCACTACGTAAAGTGGCTTTAGCCTCAAGCTTTATGAATGATACAACTGGAAACATGTACTAACAGAGAGAGTCTCTGCCAAATGCTTAATTATATCCAAATCCAGAAGCCTGCTTTGAGACACGTTCATAGCTGGTAGGATGCTGTGCCCTATCCAAAGGCCATTTTTGTATGTACCTTTAAATTTCCCCTGTAATTGAAGATCCAGAGTCTAGAACACCTTATGTGGCAAAACGGTTTTCATGGTTGCTTTGAGAATTAAGACCCACAATAGCAGTATTTTGTTAATGTTTACAAGATGAAAATGACACTCTTGGGTGGCAAATCTCTTTCCCTACACAATACACATATTTATTTCTTCTACTGTTTTTTTTTAATGAGAGAAATTTCTAATCCATGGACTGGGATACAGTATATAAAACTGAACTGTTGGGCTGGATTAGTCATGTATGGATTTCCTGACAGTTCAAATGATATACAGGTAATAATAATTGAATTAATTAGCACGTGTATAGCACGTTGTATCTTGGAAGTGCCATACAAGCATTAACTAATTAATTCTCACAACACCTCTGAGAGGGAAGGAAGTAATTATCCTGAGCCCCATTTAACCCATGGAGAGGGGTTAAAGCTTTATTCCTGTTGGAAAACATAAACCCCAGACTGGTACCATGCTGGTTTTTAATTGTGATTTCTCAGTGATATTGCTCTTCAAGACCCAAGTCTGTGAGCTGGGCTGTTACTCTGGCAGAGGAGAGGGTACAGCCTGACTGGACCAACCTGCACCATCACACCCTGGCCTGCTATGTGAGAAGAAGACATACTCCTGTCATCCATTTGAGGAAAAAAACCAGTTTGTTTCAGTAATAGCAGTTACTGTGTGACTTCAGAACTAAAATCTGCCCTCTTCTGTGCATGTAAAATAAACTCAAGAATTTATGTGGAACCCTATTTATCTCCCAGACTAATTCTGTGAACATATCGTGCAGAGGTAAAATGTGAAATGCCAATCGAGCCGTCCAGATACAACAGGTTGACGGTTGATGGTTACAAGAAATACTCCCAAATTAAAATATATAAAGGTTTACAGTAGGCAGGACTACATAAGATTTCTATTAGACCTTTCATTTCACTACTATCACTTTGTAATCCAATCTGTTATAATTATGCTCACGTAAAGGTTAGGCATTTCCACTACCCATTTTGAAAACCGGACCACTGGGCTGGATGGCGCCTTCAGAAACGCACAAGTTCAAAAATGTAGGAAAGGATCCCTGTTTTCTAAACCTGTGCTGATACGGTTTTGAAACTACAAACACCTGCAGAGGCTGTATTTTTCCTACTCGTAAAGCACAAAAGGTCCAACAGTTAATTACTTTGTTGTTATTATTGTTTCAATAAATTTGAAAATTGAGTGTGCTGTAATTTTCTCTTAGAAAACAATGAGAATAGGTAAAGTAATCACAAGGGATTTGGGTAAGGCTTTTCTGAACCTGATTTTTTTATGGATTTTTCTGAAGAAGCAGCAACTTGTGCAGTGCTTTTTCTCAGACTTATAATAACACTTCCCGTTCAGCTAAACTTTTAAATGTTATCTCTTAGAAAGAGGCACACTATTTGACAGATACAATATCTACATATAGATCTTTCTACAAGGTAGCACAAGTTCAGAAATCAAGTCAGATTTCACTCTATATGAGAACGAAATAGGGCCACCAGACAGTATAATCCAATAGAAGTGTTTCACAAGTAAACAAACAAACAAAAATATTCTCCAATAATATAAAACCAGAGGGGTGAGAAAAATCCCCAACCAATCCTTCAAGCATTCATTCCCATGATGTCTCCAGTATCCGTGTTGAAAGATTTGGTGCTTAAGTTCCAGCTTCAATAAGCGAGCCTTGAATCACTTTGATAACTAATTGTCTAATAGAATGGGAACAACACTGTGACATCCCTAAATTCTTCTTGCCATAGGCAGCTGCTTGGGGAAATAATGCTTCTTTGGGATGCATAAGTTTTCCAGGCATCTTTATGTTTCCAGAAACACCAACAAGATCTGCTCCACAGTCACTTCAGGCTGACTCGTTGTCTCTTTGTATCAGACTGGGATCTAGTGTCAGAGTGAATGCATCCACTCCATTTCTGACTCCGTATTTGTAGGTCTGTAAATCCATTATTCCTGCACTCTCTGTAAAGTAAAACCCTCTATGCTTGGAAATTCTCTTGTTGACATCTACTTTGACTTGGTTGGTAGAATACATGAATTTGCACTCCACATATAAATAAGTAATTTAAAAGCCTTCTGTGCAACATTTTATCCATCCAATAAAACTCTATATTAAAAAAAAAAAGGCTGTATGTATGTTTATATCCGTGTTTAAAAAAATTATTTTGAAATCACTGATTAAGATAGAGTTTGTATTTTATAATTAAATGAATATACATTCACAACTGCTGGTATAGGAAATGTGTTTAAAATTCATATATACTCATTAACAAAAATACCAGATAAACAGAGAAGAAATTAAAAGAAAGAATAAGTAGCTGCCCTATCCCATTTTCAAAATGTTTGATTGGTGAAGTTTTCAGCTGAGGAGGAGTGTTGATATTTATTTGAATCTTTTAAATAGAGAAAAATGCTTCAAAACTTTATAAAGTTACTAGAACTTAAGTAATGTCTTCTCTTTATTAATATACATATTATTGAAACATATTTCAAATTAGCATATGTCTCTAAATAATGAGTCAGACACAGACTTGGACATAAGAATTTGAGTAATTAACTAATTTATAGAGGGCTTCAATAGTTATTTCCACAGCCGGCTGTGCTTCAATGCTAGAGTTGCAGCTGCATTTCTACAATTGACCCAATAGGTGGCACCAGGAATGTCTAGAAAATATCTATAAATTTAACACATTTTTTGATCGCAAATTAGATTACAGGTAATCAGTAGCCAAACTAACAGCTAGCTCTAATTAATAATTAAAAACAGTAATTGGAGTATGAAAAATCATTCAAGGAAAAAAACAAATTAAAACAAAAAAACCCCAACAACCAACCAACCAACCAAAAAACAAAACACTCCCCCCCCAAAAAAACAACTCCCCCCAAGCAACAACGACAACAAAAAAACCCCACCAACAACCAAACAAAAAAAACAAAACAAAACAAACAACAAAAAAACCCATCATAACTAACAAGAGCTGTGAAACTAAAAAACAGATGGAATAATAAATGACAACCTGATCAGAAACAGACAGGACAGGTTTACAAGAACTGAATCCTGGCAGCAAGAATACAATACTATACAAGTTGATGCAAATTAGAAAGGTAAAAATTAGCAAGGCACACATTTCTCTGACATAATTGTTCTTCAGTTCAGAAAAAAGATCCCTATAACATGACTCAAGCTAGACTTCAAAACTTAAAGCACTCTAAATAAAGGTTTTGGGAAAATACAAACACTTGATCTATATGCAAAACTTTAGATTGTTCCTAATCTAAAAAAAAATGAGGGACAGGACAACACAGAATGTGAAACACACCCAAGAGGTGGCAAAATGTACCTGTTGCCCTGGGAAGGATACACAAACATCAGTCGTATGATATCCTGTCCAACAAAGGCTTGCAATAGTTTCTGCATGTAAATGTTTAAAAAATATGTAAAGCATGCATGGAGGTGCTGCCATGCCAGAACACATTAAAAGGAAAAAAACAGAAAATGGGTTTTTCTAAGAAAACTGAAATAGCAGTCAAAAGAATTTACTGCTGGATCCTATTTGGAATGCTACCACCTAGTCAAGTACTGCACCACATAACATATAACAAACATACATCCAAAACTAAGGGGAGACCTCATCACAGTCCACAACTTCCTCATGAGGGGAAGAGAGGGGCAGACACTGATCTCTTCTCCGAGTTCACCAATGTCAGAACGCAAGGGAGTGGTCTGAAGCTGTGTCAGGGAAGGTTTAGGTTGGAAAGAGGTTCTTCACCCATAGTGTGGTTGGGCACTGGAACAGGCTCCCCAGGGAAGTGGTCACAGCATCAAGCCTGACAGAGTTCAAGAACTGTTAGGATGATATTCTCAGGCACATGGTGTGACTCTTGGGGATGGTCTTATGCAGGGCCTGGAGTTGGACTCGATGATCCTCGTGGGTCCCTTCCAACTCAACATATGCTGTGATTCTGTGAAAACCACACACACACACACACAGACACTCCAGAGTTCGTAACATATTCTTTCTTCCTCTCCTCACTATCAAGTGAAATTTTCCTATGGACACTATAACTCACTGAAGAAACTTTCCCCAGAAAGATAGCCAAAATTATTGGTTCTAATATTTTGCTTAAAATATCAAAAAATCCCCAAACAAATATGTGAAGAAAATAAATCTAGTATGCTATGTGAATCTAAAGAAAATTAATTTTAAAATGTTTTACAAAAGAGTAAATGACATATCAAGGAAAACTAGAAAGCAAAACCTTTCAAACAAATTAGGAACCTTTTCCTAAATAAAGAATTATTTCATTTGTTTTGTTTTGTTTAATTTTTTAAATAAGAGTGTAATGGAAGATACAGACATTTAGACATTTTTTGAAACTCAACTATTTGAACTTAATCCAAAAATGTGCATTTATTCAAAGCTGAAATAAAAATGGTTTACACTTAAATAATATTTAAATATAAAGCTACATGACAATGCATGTTTTGGAGGGAACATAGTGCTATCCATTAACAGAATGAAAAGTTTTTTGTAGGTGCTAAGAAACAACATACAGAATAAGATTGTGAAAAACATATTGTTTAATTTCCCTCCTAAGACTCAAAAATTCTGGAATACAAGCTTGACGTTGTCTCAAAATGCTGTAAAAACAGGTCTTTTCAAAACGAAAGAGCAAAAACAGATACAAAGAGCCAAGAATTTGCAAATATCCAAACCTTCATGGTTCTGATAACTATAAATACCTGACTGAAACACTCTACCGATATTTATGGGGGCTCAACAGACAAAACTGTGGATGCTGGAGAGAAGAAAATAAATCACTTCATCTTTTAAAATCATCTTATTAAGGAGAAAGTTAGAGACAGATGTTATTAACATTGGTGACAGACATCATATTCAGGTTTTCAGGAAATAATAACAAATGCCAACACCTGAATACACTTTTTTACATTAAAGAAATCAGAAAGGAATTTAATAAAAAAGATCTTTATAAAATTTTCTACTGTAAAAGATCCTTTCAAAGGATCTTTTTACTCAAAAAGTTGAAAAATCAATGGCAACGATGTAAATTCTGGAACTGAGGAAATATCAATGATAATTAAATTAAAAAGTTGCAGTAGGAAAAAATGTTGAGATATATTACATTAGGAAATTAAAATTTGGGGTTTTTAAACTTAAAGTTAAAAATAGGGAGTGAATATCTAATTTTGAATTAAAATTATTTTTAAAATTTTCAAACAGCACACCTTTGGCATTCAGAAAAAGCAAACCACTAAAACAGCTAAAGAGTTTACAAACACTTTGGCATGTCATACCTGAATAGATTTATTAAGGAATTACATTAAACAAATTAAATATTAATAACAATTTAAAAAATCTTCTGCTTCTCACTCCTTTACAGACTCCAGAGGAAGAATCCAGAACAATGCTATTCACTCAATCCTATGGCTGTACAAATACTTAAGTATTCATTTCACTAACCACTTGCTAGACTTGGGGTAACAGAAAAAAAAAAATCAGGATGGTAAAAAAACTTATTTCAAGTCAGATGGAAAAAAATTCCTTTATAGGCATTCCTTTACAAAAGGAAAAGAAAGAAAATGTTTTGAGATATCTTTAATCTGGATTTTGGCATCTTTGTAGACAAAAGTCTTGTTTGAAAGCAAAAATATATTTTTATTTTGTATTAAAATACCAAAAGAATATACTTTAAAGTTTCTCCTTTTCTTCCTATGGAAGGTCTTAAACTCTCTTTATTATCATAAAGTCATGTTACTGAAGAATTTAATGTTGAATCACACCAGGATCATATGAACTTGGCACACACATCCATATAGAAGTCTACAGGCAGTCTAAAATGTGTGCTTATCTAAAATTCTTTTTTTTTTTTCCTAGCCAACTTCTACAAATTGGTTTCTGCTGATGAGAGACTGCCATTTTCATCTAACAGGGAAAACCTTTCAACCCTATTCAAGGAAAGACACTGCAGAAATCCCCCTTTTCTCTGACTCAAATATCATATCTACCCCATGCAGGAAAAATTGGGGGTTTAAAAATATTAAAGCCATATCCTCATGACACAACACCTGAGCATTTAAGCCTTGTTAATGATCATTCAGTGCTGATTATTCACATGCTCTGAGATACTTTTTAAACCTTACTATTTATGAAAAACTATTGTTTAAGATGACCAGTTGCCCAAAATAATTTCCAAATTAATTACATCTATGCCCACTGGTAGCTGGTATTTGTGCTGTCTTTGAACTTTTTTGTAATAAATTAAAATCTGCAAGAATTGGCAAAACTTATACTGACACCATCCTCAATTCTGTTATAAATATTCAGCAATAGCAACAGGTCATGACTTGCTTTTGTAGGTTGCTTGGTTGTCATGAAACAGGGTGGTATCAAGATCTATAAATGGAACACACAACAGAAGAGATATCCAAGCAAAGTATAAGTGCTGTTTTCTGCACTGTATTTCTTCTGTGCATCCCTTCTAGTTCAAAACCTTATTTTGTTCAGCTTTAGAGAACACAGACTTACCCAATTACACAGCCTAAGATTGACTGGTGGGTTCTAATGGTCCTAGCAGGTAGACATTGAGGAGGAAATCCACCATGGATATACACCATTTGAGCTCAAGTGTAGTTTCAGCTCTCTTCAGTTATACTTAGTGCAGTGAGGGTCAGAACAGCTCCATTGCTCTCTTTTTCTGGACATCACAAATACTTTTCCCCATTCCAAGGAAACTGTGCAAATAGAATTGATCACTTGAGGCTGCACTGTTCTGAAACCAAAAAATCTTTAACTTTTTCTACCTTACATTCCTTTAAAGAGGGTGTTAATTTCTTCTGTTGTTTAATTTTACTTAAAGAGTTTAATCCACAGAAATGAAGGAAGTTGTCTGGGTTGAACCAAATAGACAGAAAAAGTCATTCCTTGACATCTCTAAACAACGTTATAGCAGGCCTGATGAGGGTGTAATATTAGAGGGTGATAAGGGGAAGTAGCCCAAACTAGTATATAAAATCAGGTATAATGGCAAGCCAGATCACTCATACCCTATATAAGGAAATCCCCGCACAGCAGTTCCTCAGTTGCAGGAAGAAAAGTAATGTGAACAACATAAGCATGAGATCATTTTACCTTGTATTTGCCTTGTAGCAAATGCTGCCACTAACAAGTTGCTCATTCAGAACTACAGAGTCCCACCAATACAACCACATTAATTTAGGAAAAGAAATACAAAACAGAACTTGAGTGCTCAAGAAATACCATGGTAATGAAACACTAAATCATTGGAAGTTAAGTCAGAGTAGCCTGAGCAGATCTCAGCAGATGGTAAGGAAAGAAAGAAGGTATGGCTATACAAGGGCACAATGGAGAATCCAAGATGCTACAGGTTGGAAAAGATATCCATGATGGGAAAAGTCAAGCAACATTCAAATATACAAGAGATACATACATACATACATATATAGATATGGATATAGATAAAGATAGATATAGATATAGATGACATAGATATAGTTATAGATATAGGCACTTCAGGGATCAAGGCAACACAGAAACAAAATTGGCTCCATCCCAAGTACCTCCCTTGGCACATTACATCAATACAAAAAGGGATTTATTAGCTTGGGACCCAAGTGCTTATCCATGCTGCTACACTCTGCCTTGCCGCATTTACCAATCTGTTTGTCCTCCCTGCTGTGTGGCATGGATTGAGTTTCCATTGCAAAGCAAGGAAAAACATTCCCTATTCCAAAAGGCTTCCATAATAGAAGAATTTTTTTTTCCCCCCAAACACAGTGTTTTCTAGTATAAATAACCTAAGCTTAAAACATTGCAATGACTCACTGTTAACATAGACATGAGGATTTTTCTGTCAGTTAAGGGCAGAGTGATTTTTGCCTGTGTCTTTATAATAATTGACAAGTAGAAAGTTTTCATCAGGTCTCTGGTCTAAAGTTCGGATTCTGCCACAGCCCCAGAAAAATAAGAGTTTCACCATTATCCTCAAGTCATCCTGACCTGTCTTCCTGGATGCTGACTTTGCAGACTGTATCTCCATTAGCAACCAATGTGGTGCAATACCAATGGATCCATAGTGCAGAACAGTTGGTGCAGTGGACCTGATCACCACACTGCACATGAGTCAGGGGAAGTTTACTCTCAAATAGCTCTGATGGGGTCCTTTAAAGGGAGGTTTCATTAGCAGACAGTGCACTAAGAAAGCTTCTGGAGTGTATCTTGCTGGCTATTTTTACTTGAAAGGAGTCCACTGTGAGATCACAAAATCACAAAACCAGCCACTTTTGGGAGACTCCTTTAAAGAAGTGCAGATCTGACCTGAACAAAAATGCCGGTGTTGGCAGACCACAGAGTATCACCACAAGAACAGGTTATGAACAATGTAGGAGTGCACAGGCTGAGAGGGCAAAAACAAATGCGAGAGGTCCTCTCACAAGAGCAGGAAATGAACATGAACATTTTCTTCTTCAGTTGAGGCATTATAGTAGAAGGAGCAGAGACAGTATCATAGAATCAAAAAATGGCCTGGGTTGGAAGGGACATTAAAAATCATCTCTTCCATGAACAGGGATACCATTCACTAGACCAGGTTACTCTATCTATCAGTGATGTTGAAACATAAATGAACAACCCCCTGGTCTGTAGATTGCAAAATAGAGCTCTAATTGCTGCATTAAGTAAAAAAAAATAAATCAGCAACTACTGTCCCCAAATACAGTATTAATTGGCCACCAGCAACTCTACCAGAATAGATAGATTTGTCCAGCTACAGTCTGTTGTTTCTTTTGAGTCTAGCCATCAGTTATTGAAAGATACAGAGATAGCATTAAAGAGTAACAGGGGAAAAACCAAAACATATCGCGACTCATTTGTTCTGTAATTGTTACTGCTTTTGAGGTTAAGGTCTCACCAAAAAAAAAAAAAAACAACCACAAAAAAACAAACACCTGTTTTGCTCTTTTACCTAGGGCTTTTTATTTGCTCAGTTATGTCAACCAGGAGAAATGCTATTTTATGCATGCTTCTAGATTAGGACACCATCATTTATGATCATGAAAAAAAAGCTAGAAATCTTTTAGAAAGATGATTTTTTTATGGTTTAATTCTATACTTTCTAGTTATACTTGGTGCATATTGATTATAATTACAGTCTACAGCTCATCAAAATAGCAGTGTTCCCATACAAAATAGAAGACAACATATTTTCAATCATGGAAATATGTAATTTTACTCACTTTACAGAGTTTTTACTGAATTTTATTTCTAAAGTTTTCTGTGTGCTTTAAAATTTGTGTCCACCTTAGCTCAGACAGGGAATTAACAATTCTGAGTTTAATCACTCTTGCATGCAATATTTAGGTCTGCTTACTTATATTTACATTAAAACAATTGACTCCTAAAATTTGATTGCATTTTCTGAAGAAATCGTAGTATTTATGTTCAAAAAGTACAGTAATGAAAGATACAAAGTTCCTGCACTTTCCACAGTGCTAGAAACAAGAGAGCTCTTAAAAGAGTGGGGAAAAAAGCCAGAACAGAGCAAAACAGCAGTACTGATTTAAATCATAATTGCCCAGAAACTTAGCTGCATAGAGAAGGTAAAGCTCCACTGGGTTCAGCAGAGCTGCATGTCCTTGCACTGCTTTAGAATGCAGTCAAGATTATACAACACAACTCACCCTCCCCTCCGTGATTCTGCATTTTGCTCTTGCTACTTGAAAACAGACTGTTAAAAATTATTTGCATTCCAATGTCTATTTAATGACAGTTGATCTATTTTAACAAACTTTTCAAATACTGTTTCCGGATCTCTATTTTTATTTTTAATAAGGCTATGTAAAAAGCAAGTATAAATAAAGCCCTAATACAATAGTACTACATAAACACGTGTGTTTTGCTCAGAACAAGAACTCTGGAGAGATAATTAACTCAAATTGCAGGGGTTTTGTCCAAATGCTCTGCAGTTACTGACAATTTCCCTACTTTTAACTACCTTATAATTATAAATGGTCTATATGCCAGATCAGTTTGCATTTTGCTATTGGCTAACAAGAAATAAAAGCTCAAGCTGTAGGCTGCCTTCTTTATTGTGCCTTCTTTATTCCATATGGTGCCATCTCCATGGTTGCTATTACAAATGAGAGAAAAGGATAACTCTAGCCTTAAATTCCCTCCAGGCAAGATGTTGCTAGTTTGTAAATCCCATTGACAGTCACAAATAGCAATGTAAGTTTACCTGCACTTGCATGCCTTAATAAAACCTGCAAATTCCTTTTAGAAAACAGTCATTATGTTCACATCTGAATACCCATTCATATTGACAGTGAGACTTTGTTATATTATTTATTTATTTATTTTTACATGGTTTCATTATTATATAACAGTTTATCTGATGTTCAGGACACAATAATATTTTCTTTTCTGTGTACCTAACCATCATTGTTACAGCAATGTTATCCATAGAAAATGGTCTGAAGTGTCTGTTCATAGAGTTTGATGATCTGGCAAAATAAGCAGAGTTTTAGGTGTTTTTTTTGTTGCTTGGTTTTTGTTTCTTTTGGTAAGAAAATGTATTTATTCAAATTAAGGTTGTGCAGTCGCTCTCAGTCTGAAAGACAACAGTATTATTCATCTTGTCAGCAAGATGAACTTGTTTTAAGGTTTTGGATTTGTTGCGGGAAATGTTTCTTTTGGGTTGAATGTAACTTCCTAGAAGCTACAGTAGAAACTTAATTCAATCTCAGCAGATACTAAGATTAATGTTGCTTTTACATGTGTATTCAACCAGCAGATCTGTCTGAATGGCCAGAAAAATGTGTTTAATTTTTGAGGAAGTCATTACGTTTTCATTATGGGAACATGAGCATTAAATAGTTATAACTGACCATTGGAGGAAAAGGCAAAAATATCTTATATGAACCTCTTCTTTTGTCTCTTCTTTTCTCCTGTATTTTTTATGAGAGTTGCTATGCAAAAACTCTAGTGATGACAACTTTCTGTTTTCCCTTCCCTCTGTTTCTAGAGGAGCAAAGACAGTCATTCTAGAGAAAATATTGGTCTACGAATTCTAGATTCTGATAAACTGATGAACTGCCAGTATCTGTTAGCCTGTGTAAGCCACATATTCCAGTGTGTAATAGTCTTTGTGGACCAATTTTCTGTTGCCCTTGTGGGGTTCTCTCTTTTAATGAGCACAGAGGGCCAAGGGAATCACTTTTTCAACACTGTTCACACTGTCATGATCAAATCCCAACTAGACAGATTAATATCAAAATTGTTTCATAAAAGTCTTAAAATGATGCACTGAAAGAGTAATGTACAGCAATGGAAAATTGATTTCAAAGAATTTCACAAATACCATGTCTTACATTAAGAGAAAGAAACAGGACACATGAACACACATTTAAAGGACNTTTCAAAGAATTTCACAAATACCATGTCTTACATTAAGAGAAAGAAACAGGACACATGAACACACATTTAAAGGATTGGTTTTCATGTTTTTTCTATTGGCACAAGGAATATCCATAAGACTAATTTTTCTTATACCTCATGGAACTGATTATATTGCAGCCAACCTTCAAATTTATGCATCAGTACACATTCCTAAACAAGCTTTACGTATTTGTGCAATATAATTACAGTGTATACTAATGCAACATAGTTGTTATGGCAAACAAAAAAAATACCCACCCCAATTCTATTTTGCATCCACGCAGACCTAAAGCCTGAATATCTAGTCTGGCATGTGGAAAAGTTCCTTTGATATGAACGACAAAACTCTTGATGATGTTAGTTGAGCTAACGGCCCACTCTAAGCAACCTCATTTCCTTCAACTAGATTTTGGCACTTCTTTTCCCCTGGATTTTAAAACTGTTTTGACCATTTTAAATTATACTATATGCATTTACTTACTTCTAAGTTGAGTAGTCACCCCTCAGGCAAAGATCTCATCAATAGGAATAAAGGTTATTGGATCTGACTGTAATTAACGGCCATAAAAATGTATCCAAGCCATAAATTTATAAACTATGTCCACATAAACTTTAGAAAATATTTCTAACTCAGTTCAGTTCAGTATAGCTTACCTCGATGAAGAAGTAGCTTAGGATAGTGAACATGGGTAAATTAGAGCTTTTTGTAGTAGATAGGATGGTGTAAGCCTCAAAGAGATTGTCAGTGGGTTTTATCTTGGTTTGGAGTATGTCAAGAAGGTTTGAAATAGCTATGTAATACTTTAGAATATGCATACATCAGTACTGTTGCCAAAAAGCTGAACTTATGTGGAGAATATTTCCACAGTATGGTACAAACATTGGCCAGCATACCATTTTGCAGAACCACTCCCCTTGTTAAACCTTAATTGTGGTTTTAGGTTTCTTTGCTTCCTTGTCTGGGGAAAGGAAATGAAAAAAACCTGTGGTAGCTGATTCTGACTGTAGTGAAGCCTATTGAGAAAAGAACTGACCTGCTGCTGAACTCAGATAACAAGCAGCTTATGCCTATACCCGACAGCTCATGCTCTTTAGTGAAAGGAGACAGACAAACAGAGGCAGTTGCACTGGCAATTGCACCAACTATTCTATCTTCCCTTCATGAAATGAACACATGACCCAGTTCAAAATCCAGTCAGAGGCATCAGAAATATGCAGGAAGGTAGATATATTTCAAAAAGCAAAGAGGAAGACAAGAAAATAAGTTTTTTATTCACCAAGTTGTATTTATATGAACTATGCTGACCTCTTTCCATCCACATTTTTTCCACNAGGTGTTTTTTTTGTTGCTTGGTTTTTGTTTCTTTTGGTAAGAAAATGTATTTATTCAAATTAAGGTTGTGCAGTCGCTCTCAGTCTGAAAGACAACAGTATTATTCATCTTGTCAGCAAGATGAACTTGTTTTAAGGTTTTGGATTTGTTGCGGGAAATGTTTCTTTTGGGTTGAATGTAACTTCCTAGAAGCTACAGTAGAAACTTAATTCAATCTCAGCAGATACTAAGATTAATGTTGCTTTTACATGTGTATTCAACCAGCAGATCTGTCTGAATGGCCAGAAAAATGTGTTTAATTTTTGAGGAAGTCATTACGTTTTCATTATGGGAACATGAGCATTAAATAGTTATAACTGACCATTGGAGGAAAAGGCAAAAATATCTTATATGAACCTCTTCTTTTGTCTCTTCTTTTCTCCTGTATTTTTTATGAGAGTTGCTATGCAAAAACTCTAGTGATGACAACTTTCTGTTTTCCCTTCCCTCTGTTTCTAGAGGAGCAAAGACAGTCATTCTAGAGAAAATATTGGTCTACGAATTCTAGATTCTGATAAACTGATGAACTGCCAGTATCTGTTAGCCTGTGTAAGCCACATATTCCAGTGTGTAATAGTCTTTGTGGACCAATTTTCTGTTGCCCTTGTGGGGTTCTCTCTTTTAATGAGCACAGAGGGCCAAGGGAATCACTGTTCACACTGTCATGATCAAATCCCAACTAGGCAGATTAATATCAAAATTGTTTCATAAAAAGTCTTAAAATGAAACTTTTAAAGAGTAATGTACAGCAATGGAAAATTGATTTCAAAGAATTTCACAAATACCATGTCTTACATTAAGAGAAAGAAACAGGACACATGAACACACATTTAAAGGACTGGCTTTCATGTTTTTTCTATCGGCCAAGGAATATCCATAAGACTTATACCTCATGGAACCGATTATATTGCAGCCAACCTTCAAATTTATGCATCAGTACACATTCCTAAACAAGATTTATGTATTTGTGCAATATAATTACAGTGTATACCAATGCAACATAGTTGTTATGGCAAANCTCAGGCAAAGATCTCATCAATAGGAATAAAGGTTATTGGATCTGACTGTAATTAACGGCCATAAAAATGTATCCAAGCCATAAATTTATAAACTATGTCCACATAAACTTTAGAAAATATTTCTAACTCAGTTCAGTTCAGTATAGCTTACCTCGATGAGGAAGTAGCTTAGGATAGTGAACATGGGTAAATTAGAGCTTTTTGTAGTAGATAGGATGGTGTAAGCCTCAAAGAGATTGTCAGTGGGTTTTATCTTGGTTTGGAGTATGTCAAGAAGGTTTGAAATAGCTATGTAATACTTTAGAATATGCATACATCAGTACTGTTGCCAAAAAGCTGAACTTATGTGGAGAATATTTCCACAGTATGGTACAAACATTGGCCAGCACACCATTTTGCAGAACCGCTCCCCTTGTTAAACCTTAATTGTGCTTTTAGGTTTCTTTGCTTGCTAGTCTGGGGAAAGGAAATGAAAAAAAACCTGTGGTAGCTGATTCTGACTGTAGTGAAGCCTATTGAGAAAAGAACTGACCTGCTGCTGAACTCAGATAACAAGCAGCTTATGCCTATACCCGACAGCTCATGCTCTTTAGTGAAAGGAGACAGACAAACAGAGGCAGTTGCACTGGCAATTGCACCAACTATTCTATCTTCCCTTCATGAAATGAACACATGACCCAGTTCAAAATCCAGTCAGAGGCATCAGAAATATGCAGGAAGGTAGATATATTTCAAAAAGCAAAGAGGAAGACAAGAAAATAAGTTTTTTATTCACCAAGTTGTATTTATATGAACTATGCTGACCTCTTTCCATCCACATTTTTTCCACTTCATACATTGTCAAAATTATTTCAAGTAAATGCAGTCAACTGACTTGGATATATCTTTGCCTGCTCTCATTTCTCACTGTGGAAAGAATAAAGATGTGTCTGTTAGTGGATGAGAAGGCAGTAGTCAGTGTGTCTTAAGTATAATAAGCAAATAATCCTACTTTCCAAATGTATTTTCAGAAACATCTAAGTCTGAAATAACACTTTCATGTACGTATTGAGAAGCTGCTGGATTTTTGTAAAAAATACAGGGCACTGTTAAGTGTCAGGTTAAATCCGACTTCATGGAAGAAGAATTATCTCTGCCATAGTTCGTCAAATAGCAGAGGTGAACCCAACAGCTTTCTTGTCTATGTAACATTTTTCCTAAGATTTTAGGAAAAGAAGTTAATGAAAGTAGGGTGTTGTACAACAGAAACACAATGAACAGCTAAGGCATAAGGACTTCTCTGGATCTGAAGCAGCTGTGCTGAAAGAGTGACTTTTGGATAGAAAAAATACAAAAGAACAGAACAGGTGTCTTAAGTACCAGCTCTGTGCTTTAGAGACAAGTTATCTAAAATTGGATGATTTTAAACATTTTTAGCATTAATTCACAATAACAACTGCAGACGATTCAGCCATAAAAAGGAGGAATTAAAAGAATTTCTGAAAAAGTTAGAACAATTTCATGATAGCTTTTTCCAAAATGACACATTTAATTTCATTTCCACAAAATTTTTCCTTTCAGAACTAGCAAAATAAAACTTTTTAAATTTTGAATCAGATCTTTTTATCTTGCAAAAATATTTCAAAATGCATTGAAATGAAATGCATTTACTCAGTATAGTTTTGTTGAAAATGTAGTATCTCTCTTATAACTAAATATTAGGAAAAAAAGGTTCCAGTTCAAGAAATTCCCTCTTTTCCTTAATTTTATTTTAGCTACTGAATTAAAAATTTATTATCTACTTAGCGTTAGCCCTGAAATTATTTAACAATTCAGGTAGAAACACATTTACATTTTTTAACAATAAAAAATATTTCTGAGTTGGATAATGCAGAGTGTATAAAAAAATTAAGACACTTTTGCTGTTACAAATTGGGTAATCTTTGCTGCAGCTTAAGGAAAATGAGAGCTCATCTTTATTTTGATATGTAAAAGAAGAGCAAGGAGATTATTTAGAAGCTGAAGGCCAGGTAAAAATTAATATGTTAACATCAGTAATATATTAACATCCACTGCCTTGTCTTCCAAAACCCTGTAATGATTTAAGGCTGGTATTACGATGAATATTGATATTTCTATTAATGAATATAACTTCAATAGTTCGGTTTATTTATTTTGGTAGACAGTTTCTTACAAAACTCTAATTTCAAATCAAAGTGATTTAGTTTTTTAGTTTTACATTTAGTCATGCCACTGCCTTGTCTTCCAAAACCCTGTAATTTAGAATACAAATAAATTCGTGTTTAACTCTTTAAAGGTAAGAGTCCTCTCTACTGTACTGTCATGCTGAAGCCTGAAGGCACAAGGTCCAATTAGCTTTAGCTCTTGAATTAGAAGATGGCTTTTAGCACAAGCATGTTGGAGTACGTTACTGGAACTAGAGAATGATTGTGATCCAGTATTGCAAAAACAAGAATCAGGAGAGAAACTGGAAAACTCTCAGCTTTTAAAAGTTCAGACTAACAAGGAGACAGATTCAGATCCACTTTAACCTTCTCTTTCCAGAACTAAGATTGAGATCCTCTAGGCAAAATACTCTGGGGGTCAAAAATCATATAGTGGTACCTATGAGCTGACTCATTAAATTGTAATTTGCTGTTCAAGCTCTCTTTGTGTCACAGTAACCTGTGATGGAATAAATGGCACAGATCCTATACTCCACGCTCTAACTGATAGGAAACTTCCCCAGAACCCACTGAGGTAGGAAGGTTCTGCATTTGCTCCAAACACAGAGATGCAGACTGGGAGCACAGCTAAGGCCACATAGTACTTTATTATGTTGAGACAGAACAAAGAGAAGAGGTTTTTTCCTTCAGTTGTAAAAGAGATGTGAAAGGAGAGAAGCAGGTAGTGGGAGACCATGAACATTTGTCTGCTCTGCTAAACAGTACCATACTTTTCTAAATTTTGTTACTTTTTTATCCATTCTAACCAAGGAAGGAAGAAGAACCATGCCATAAGGAAAAAACACACATTTCTTTTTAATGAATGAATCTTTTCATCATTAAAGTGTGTTAATCACCGAATAACCAGGGACATTACTTAGATAATTATTATAGACTTATGAAACAGACGTTATTGAAAATGAGCACTTAGCTGCTAAAATTAATTCCACAGCATTTATGTTTCCTGCATTAACAAAATCTATCTTTTGCATTTGGTCTTCAGTACGCATTTACAGATAGGAAGTGAGGCCATCCACGATTTATTTATATTCAATTAAGTACGTGCTAAGAAAGAAAAGATGTCACTCTGCCTATAAAAATGTTAGCAAACAAAGAAGAGTTTAGAGGAATTTTAAAAATGGCTCAGTCACAGTTTTATACACATCCAGAACATAGCACAGAACTGAAACATCTTGCCTACAAAACTAAAGGCATTATCAAGATGACCTGTCCAGGTTTACCCTTCCAGAGGCTTTCTCGTGGGATGGAAGCTGACTAGTAGTCAGCAGACATTTATCCCAACCTTCCCACCAAGACATCTAAGCATGTTTTTGACTGGATGAGGAACTAAATTCTTAAAAAAAGATGGCAATGCTACCACCTTATTCTGAATCACAAATACCCAGACATCTTAAATATTACCAAAACAACAAAAATTGAAAGCTTGTGATGGAGTGCCCCTAAATTATAAAACAATAATACAGCTGGTAGCAGAAGCAGCAATACAGATGTATTAAATCTGAGACTGTACTTACCAGAATATAAGAAAAAGTCTTCTCACCATAAGGAACTTATCCACTATAGAAGAGTGATTGGGCAGAGGTTTATCAAGACATAAAACACCTTTTAAAAAGAATGTTGCGCATGTTTTAAGTAGACATGAAAAAAGCCTATATGAGGAATTGAAATGGTGGGAAGAAGGAAAAAACTTACTTACTTCTTTATGTTTGGGGTGTTTTTCCAACTCACTGACCACCTTTTGCTTCAGCACAGCTTCAATGTACTTTCCAAAAAAACCCACATTATCAGTTTCACAAAAATCTAGGTCTGCCAAGCCACAACAACAACAGTGAGCTACATTTCATACCTCAATAGAACTTAGTTTTGCCTGGATCACTGGTAAAAATTATTGAATATAAATACATATATCTTCATTACATAAATTAGATCTTCTTAATAGGTAGTATTATAAGTATAAATGCTATTTACAAAAACACCTGCTGGATTTTTTTCTCTCTTGTGGACATTATGCTCAGTTAGCCAGAAAAAGCTTGCTTTCAATATTTAAACACTCAATACTCTCTTTTACTACCTGACAGTAACAGAATTATTTATCTAGAAACAAAGGAGCTGGTTAAGACAGATACTGAAAACACTGGATTATGAGTCACACTCCAGACATACATTAGTAGTTACTTATTCCAGTTTCTTTTCAAGCCAATGATTTCTAGATTTCTAGTGATTCAGTTTGTAGGTTTATCAGCAATATAACTCAAAAATAGGTGTCTTCACTCAATTAAAAAATTCCTATTTTTGATCTACCCTATAAATGCAAAAACAACTAAGTGTATTTGCATATATTTGTATAAAGAATTCAAAGACTCATCAGCAAAGAGCACATATGCACATATTATAAATCTGAAATGTGATATCCCAACTCTAAAGCAATACAATAGTCCCTGATCTTTGCAATGCCCACCATGCCCTGGATATTGTTAAATTGCACAGACTCTTATTAAGGTACTCTGCCTTCTTTTTTTTTTT
>VYXB01001097.1:34959-106137 GCA_013397135.1 Pachyramphus minor
TTTTTTTTTTTTAGAGGAGTAAATGGCACTGAACCCACTTGTCTGCAATGTGATGAAGGATGGCTACAGAAATGTCTCTCACCTCCTAACAAAGAAATGACCATGAAATCATTTTGTAAAAGTTTTTTAGATTTAGTAGGTTGATAAGCATACAGAGATGAACACTCCACATATGCTCACCTTTCAGCATTTTTCAATTGGATTGCTATCAAAAAAATAGGTGATCTGTAAAGAAAACAATAAAAAAATAACAAGAATTCTATAAAGCAGAATAAGTTCAAAAATATTAATAAAATCATCTAGCAATCCTTCAAAGTTTCATAGTAGTTCTTTCTTTTGTACACACATGTGCACATCTTTTTTTTCCATTTCTAAACATTTTTTGAAATCAAAGGGTCTGTAATTTTTCAAAGCATACTGGGGCTTTTTACTAAAACTCAGGCAGCACATAAAGAAAACAAACAAAACAGCAGAAAAGAAATATCCTTTACCAAGCTAATTACTATGCTTTATACAACCAAAAGAGGTCTGAAATTTTCTAATTACATAGTGAATATATGAATATTTCCTCTGGCATATGGGATTTAAGGAGTGAGTTTGAGAAGATATGAAAGGAAATGAGGACCTTGAGAGATCAAGTATAATACCAGCTTGATTCCATTACAATAATTTGCCAGCTGCTGTCTGATCAAAATGAAAGACAATATTCAGGCTCCTTTTTTTTATTATTATAATACTTACTATGATACTTATTAGAAAATCTTATAATGAAGTTCAAGGTTTTGTGTGATGACACAGTAAATTTCACATTATTTACTATCATTGCTTTCTTTTTTCAGAGTTCAACCTAAGTCCTGTCAGACTTGGTTAGCCAGTAAAAACTGCATTTTTTGTTGTAGGAAGTTGAAACCAATTTTGTGTAAAAAACTAAGCTATTTCTTAAAACTTTATTTGATAGATTTAGATCATGAAACTCCACAGTAAAAGAAAAAACTTGCTAAGAAAGTTTAAGGGGTGACAGGAATATGAGGTATGCATGCTTATTTCTATAAAGTGTGTAGAGGTTCATGGTAACTTTTTGTTATTTGGTGTGCTCACGTATCAAATATCAGCAGCCCAGGGAAGTGGTGGAGTCACCATCTCTAGAAGTGTTCAAGGAATAACTGGACATGGCACTTAGTGATGTGGTTTAGATGGCATGGTGGTATTTGGTCAAAGGTTGGACTTGAGGACCTTGAAGGTCTTTTCCAACTTCAATGATTCTATGATTCTGACTATACTGTTTCTTGAGAACTGCTGTTCCTCACAGTTCTTAATGTTTTTCATTGACTCTGTAGGCAAGCCAAAACACATTTGCATTTCCCTTTATCTCTTGTCCTTCTCCCCCCCACCAATAAACATAATTTCCTACCAGGTGTTAGATAAAATATTTTGAAGTCCTTACTTATACTGTAAGTAAATTGTTTACATGCATGCATATACACTAAAAAGATGACAGAGGCAGTAATATGTTCTGAGGACAGATGAAAGTAATCAAGATGCTTTTGCTCTTCTTGCATGAAAAGATCAATTATACCTCCAATATGCTCAGGTATAACAAGCAGAACAACAGCAAGATATTATCTTCATGGCCTCCTGCATAGTAGTACTTCATGAATCTACATCGACTAGATTATCCAAAGCTGACAAAGGTGTGAAAGAACAGGGAGAGAAAAAGAGGGAGTTGGCAGTGCACACATATAACCTAACAATGGCTCACCTAGTCTTCCTGAACAGCAATGTTTAAGTTCTCAGCTCCAGCCCATGCCATTAATTATTATGAAGTCTCTCATCTTGCAAGGCAGCTGAGCACAAGGTGCATTTCTCTATAGATAAGAATCTGTAATAGAACATCCTTACACCTGGAGATATTCAGACTGTTGATATACTCTTTTGTGGCAAAAGCTGGACTTGTAAGACAAGAGACTACATCTTCTTGCCAGACAGTTCATATACATTTCTTACATACTGTAAAAACAGTTCTAAAGGAAAAAGCTGTGTTCCAAAAATATGCAAAATAGATTTAGGGGTTTTGTCGGTTTTGGTTGGTTGGTTTTTTGGTTTGGATTTATTATTTTTTAAGGAAATAGGGGAAAATACCTGTGTCATCTGCTTTGCTAGCACAGACTGGCTTTATTTCAGATCAGATTGATGGAAGCCTACTAAGAGTCTAATAGAATCCTGATGCTTTTTTCTAACACAGTGTCTCAATTCAAAAAAAAAGAGTAGAAAAGATAAAAGACCCAGCTTCATGTATAGATCAATTTCTTAATAAATCACTTGACATTTTAAATCACTTCATTTGCACTTCTACAGCTTGATTTGCAGGCAATCTGAAGTCTAAACAGTATTTAACAGAGCATCTCCTACTATTTTCACTAAGGCATGCACGTGCGTGTGTACGGCGGGGCAGAGGGGTTTGTCTGAATGATTTAGCCCTTTTCCACCAGCACATGTCAAGTGGACACAGTAACTGATCTGTAGCAGGTAATTTTGAAACTTAGGCCACTAAAGATTTGTGCAGTTATTTTATTCTAGGTAGACTGGCCTTTTATCTAACTTATTTTTTGTTTGAAAAGACTATGAAAACCTTGTAACATTCCCTAAAATGTTTCACAATATTAAGTATGCACTAATACAAATGTGTTTGCATGAATATGACAAATTGAAGAGATAATGAGCTAAAATAAATTTGCAGAACTATTATACATATCAAAAAAGTAATGGGACTGTGCAGTTTAGCTAATTTTGTTTGCTCTTTTCAAATGTGAGATTTTTATACAGTGTTTTAAATCCTGCATGGAAAGGCATCCCAAAAATCACTTTTAAACAGGTTGTTTTGTGTTTTTTTTTTTAAATATCATCATTCTCCCATCAAGGTAATGTATTTAAGGAATGACTATTATCCAAAATTTTATTGCCAATTTGCAAGATTTTCTAAAGCATGCAGTTCAAGCAATGACTAAGGCACTCAAAGCTTTTGTGTGCATCTACACAGGTGTGCATGTAATTTTTTCATCTAAAATCCCTGAAATTATTTCCTTAGTATTTTTAATTTTAAAAACTGACAAATTAAAAGCACTAACCCATTTCCGGGAAATATGTAGTAGGTCTTCAAAGAGATTCACCAATCCAAACAACTTAAATGACAATAAAACTTATATTCCTTTCATGATGGTAATTTGCATTGACAAGCACTGCCTTTTTCCTGAGTCAACCACTACTGTGCAATTATTTTCTAAATCTCACTATTTAACTCAGGCAGCCAAAGCCACTTCATAATTTCCTTAGAACTATTATGCAGGGGCCTAGTTTGGGGTTTTGCTGAGGGTGTTTCTTTTTTAAATTGAAATTACTCTTTAATTACTACTCTCTTGAAAACATATATATTTGACAAGATTTTATCCTTTCACATTTTTCTCCCTTCCTTTCTAATCCTGCAGCCTCAGTTGGCCTAATATGTTTCTGCTTCTTAGTTCCTTGGAGAAATTTGCAGCTTAAAGAGACAGAATAACTATATAAAACCAACATGAAGCATGCTGTTCCCCCCGCTAAAGTGGACGTTAAAGAGTCTGTAATCTCATCAGCAGGAACCTATCTGAAGTACATGTACAGAAAAATATATACTTCTAATAATCAATGTTACTGCAGAGTCCTTTAAAGTTAATATGTTAACTTCATGTGACTGTTGCCTTGTGTCATAGTTTCTTTACTAGATGCCATCATAACAAATCCATTTAACATTTACAGGAACTGAACAAAGAACAGAAATTGTTTTCCTGGGCAACTTATGAGGTTTTCAGAATTATCTTTGTTTCTTAGTGGAACGGATGCATTTTGAACGTTTTAGTTAAAACAGCATATGGCAGGGTATCATTTTCCATAAAATAGAGCATTGTGGGAAAAAAATGTCCTCTTCAGCATTTGGGGTGGCTTTGTAAAAGTTGCCTGTTCAAGTCATGGGCTTCCTGATCCACAGCAGAATTTTTCAATTCACATCAACAGAACAAAGCTTTCAACCACATCTCATTTTTCTAAGTCAGAATTTAACTATTTAAGTAAAGCTAGGATTTGTTTTCTCTGTTCTCATATCTTTTCAGGTTTGATAGAGCCACTGATTGGACACAAGAAGGACAAGATGATTGGGAACAGTCTGGATGGATTTGCCAAGGATAAATCATGCACAACTTACCTGATTGCCTTATGTGCTAAAATGACTACGTCTGTGAGGGCCATGGATACCTTTTACCTGTACTTCAGCCAGGCTTTTGACACTGGCACCCTGGGAGCTGGGCAGGAGCCAGTAGTGAACCCTGACAGCAGAGGTTACCAGTGTCATCCAGGGCTGCGTCAGCAGGAGCACTGCCAGGAGCTCAAGGCAGGGGTTGTCACCTCTGCCCAGCACTCATTGTTAGACCACATCTGAATGCCACGACTGGTTTAGTTCCCTCCAACGCAGGAAAGACCTGATAACCTGAAGTGAGTTCATCCCCACGACTCTCAGGGCTTGAGGGTGTCCTGTGAACTGAGCCTGGGACAATAAGGCTGATCCAGCCTGAGGCAGAGATGACTTTGACGAGACCTCACGGACACCCCAGTGCCTACTGGGAGGGGATGAAGAGGGAACAATGGGCTTTTTAGAGCTGTGTGTGGCAAGGTAAGAACTGAAATGAGAGGGGTTCAGGCTGGGTACTGAAACCTTTCCCTCTGACAATAGGCAGAGCAGGGAGCAAGCAGAGGGACAGGTGTCCCAGGTTCAGCAGGCTCCAATCCTCAAGTCAAAGGGGCTTCAAGCCCCATCTGGGCAAATCCCAAGCACCTTGGTTCAACCTCACATCTGGCCGTTCTTGGAGCATGGGTGCTAGAGGGAGGTCCTGACCTACCTTCCAGCCTGAATGACCCTAAAAACGTGATATTTCAGTAAAATATAATTTTCCAGAGAAAGTGTTCTGATCAGATTTAGTACTTAAACTTCCAGGTTTTCATAAAAGAAAGCTCATCTGATATCTGGCTCCCACATACTAACGGGGACTTTTTAAGATTCTAAAGGACAGCAAGCAACATTTTGGCTATTCTGCTAATGAATTATGGTAATTTCTTAATTAAAATATCAACAGGACTGACTCAGAGGCTATGCTGACATATGAAATATTCAGTAAATTATAATTTGATCACTTAATGTTAAGTAAAATCATAAGAATAAGAAACTAAAATTAACAAGGTTGAGTTCATGTTGAGGCTAATTTTATGTAATGTGAGTTACTGATTTGATACTTATACGGATAAGAAAGTGGAAAGATTTATGGGAAATATGAGGTTAAAAACAAAACAACTGTTAATAACTGTAGGATGGCTGGGAGGCAACTATTCACCTCCCTGTTCAGTTTCTCCACACACTGTTTACAATGGTTAGAAATTACACTGTTCCTCCTGAAGACCATTTGCTCTCTTTGCATCAAACACACACTATGTATAAAAACTGCTTTCCTCTTTGTCATCCATACACCCAGCATTGTTTCAGCCAGTGCTGAAGAAAACTAGTATTCACATCTTTCTCAAATTTTTACTTTTCCCCAGGTTGGTAATCTTGCTTCATTTTCCTTCATTTTGACACTACAGAAAATAATGGAGCATTTCATCAGTTTCAGGTTGTGGGACTTCAATAACCATTGAGAAAATGTCTTTATTTGCTGAAACATTTCCCCACAAGTTGCTAAACAGTGGCACAGATTTATGGCACCCTGTCTCTGAAAATACTTCATCACACAATTGTATCTAGAGGCTTCTGTATGTCCTGTGCAACATAACCTGCCTTCATCAGAGCACTTCCCTTAAACAAGCCTGAGTCATAGTCAGCTTTTTCAACAAAAAGAGATAAAGCATTTCATGATAGAATAAGTGAAAGGAAGATTCTCCAATATGAATAATTTTCAAATTACTACAGAATCAATTTTGCTGCCACTTTAAGTCTACTTGGAGGTGTCAGAAGGAAATAAGAGCAGAGGCTGTTGTGTGGGAAAGTCATGAAAACAATCCAACAGCTCCCATCAAACATGTAGTCATACAGCAAGACTTTCTACACTTGATCTCATCACGTGGAGATGCCCTAAGTTTCTTTATTGGAAAATATTGGAGGACTCTGAAACCTCAAGGTGAAATTAAATGATAATGAATTTGACATAACAAAAGTCTAGCTTATCTAGATCCAAAAAAACCCATCAGACACACTGCCATGTTACCACATTAAAACTCAGACTGCATAGAAGCAAAGGAAGATCAAATCTCTTTTATAAGATGTCAGGAGACAGAAGTTTATTTTCTAATAGGCAGAATTTACCTCTAGGAAAATCAGGAAGAGATTGAGAAATGATCACTGGATACAAGTTATTTATCTCGCATTGGTCATTTTAGCCATCAGTGTGCTTGTAGCAAGCGGGGGTAGAGCCCTTCCCAAATCTTTGTTCGTGAAGCCAAGCTATGATGATAATGATGAGTTATTTAATTTCTGTTTTAAAAATGAAACCCTGGATGAAGGTGTCAAAAATGAAGGTTTCTCAAGACAAAAGAAGTTCTGAGAAGACCCAAGCACTGGCACTGTGAATAGAGATGCTGCAGCTGACCCAGGGAATTAATGTTACTTGAAATTCATCACTGTACACCTTGGAAACAAGCATAGGATAAAGACATTTTAGAGATTTGAATTCTTGAATAGAGCCAAGAAAAAGTAAATAAATATCTATCTATCTATCTATCTATCTATCTATCTATCTATCTATCTATCTATCTATCTATCTATCTATCTATCTATCTCATATATATATACAGCAGTTGCTTGGAAAAACTTGTCTAATTTTGCCTGGTTTACATATTGCATAATCTTGCCAAGCTATCAAGCAGCAAGATAGCTTCTAGATCATACATAAATTCCCTCCACTGCTTCAATGACAAATAAAGGAAGGTAAATCACCTTGTTTATCACATGCCTGAGGCAAAGCTTAATCTAAAACATTTCAAAGCTAGTAAAACCTGAGTGAGCAGAGAAAAAAAGTAGAATTTAACTTTAGTGGGAAAACAAGGTCTAAGGACTGTGATTAGCTTTCTACACTTAAACAGGATTTGCAGTATAACAGAGCTCCCCATGTGCAGAGAATTAAATGCAAACATACACCTTTGTCAGCTCAAGGCCTGCAACAGTGTTTTTCTGAATTTGTGAATTATGTTTTTTCCTAACACTGCTCCTCAGAAGCCAGCAAAAAAACACTGAAAAGCTGCTAAAAAAAATTCCTATCTTCAACTACTCTTTAGACAGCTAATGTGTATATGAAAAGATGCCTCCAGGAAAGTTAATTGGAGTTGTACAATTAGTACAATTGATTTTCCATTCATAGACTACATGCAAAAAGTCAATTTCTGGCAGTGACATCGAACCAAATTAGTTCTCAGATTTTATCTGAGCGTTTAAGCATATACTTTTAAGCACTGTCACATTTTCTTCTTCTCTATGCTATATTGTAATTCTGTGATTGTGAAAACTGGACTTTTTCAGTTTCTCCACTGGAAAAAGCTAAAAAATTTTTGGTCTAAAAGTCTCACCTTTGATTTGTTGGGGAGTTTTTAACTGAAAGTGTCTAGGAAAAAAAAAGGCTAAAAATCAAAATAAGGTTGTTTCTATTTACTATTTTTATTGTTTTAAAAGAAAACACTAAGTCTGCATATAATCATATTGCAGGGTGGGGGTATGGGGGGAGAGGTATTACTAAGGTAATATACAAGTAGTAGAAAGAAGCATAATCAAGTTTGCTTGAGATTAAATCATAAAGATTGTGAAAGTATACAAAGAAAGATCAAAGTTATGTTGTTTGTTTGGGGTTTTTTTAAAGCCACAGTAAAATTATTTGGAGTTCCGTCATTAGTTTTGGTGCTGTTATTTTATGCAAGACTGTTAATTTTCTCACCATTAAAGAAAAATATTTGGATTGGTACAATGTATGCATATTTTACTTGAGAATTTTGTCATAGCCATTTATTCTACAAACCCTATGTACGCACATATTTGAAGGACTCAACAAACATTCAGGAAGGATATAATTGTGAACAGAGAGAGAAGAAAAAACTCAAAAGGCAAAAAGGAAGAACTCTGTCCAAGTACAGATTAAGAATGTATTTTATTATTATTTTTGACACTAGAAATACAATTCAGGTTCAGACTCAACAATTTTGGATAACTATGACATGACTTATTTTTCAAGATCACCCTACATTTCTACATGAACTTTATACTATTTTTCTTCTTTTCATTATTTTAAACAGGTCTCCATTCATAAAGACAATGATATTATTGCTGAAAGACACATAGACATTAAAATCTACACAGGCATGAGAGTTAATAGCATGTTTAAGTCACCCAAGTTTCTACTGAAACTTCCTCAAACTAAGATGGAATTTCCCATTCTACAAATTCTAATCAAGGAAAAGAAAACATTCCATTAAAAACCAACAATATTTTTCTAGAATTCAGAAAAAAATTGAACTAAGATAAATTAAACTGATTAAGATAATTTCATTTCACAAGTATGTATGCCATATCGGGCAAAGGTTGTTTCATTTTTCCTATCCCCAAGTTGTTATCACAAAGAAGCAAACATATCTTACACCTTAACCTTTAAGGTTTAATAAAGCCAAAAACCTCATTTAGACCAGCAGAATATTTTTTATATAAAATAAGGGAATATTATTGACAGGAAAAAACAGTTTTGAAGCAATTGTTTGTTTTGTCTTTAGCATTTCTTTCAAGACTGATGATCCTCTAAGAGCCATTAGTATGCAACAAGTATTGATGTCTTCATATGATCTTCCAAAAATACATACTTTTTTGGGATAACTTTTCTTCTCCTCTAAAAGAGCAGTTCCATTAACTTAAAATGGATTACTCATTTTATGAAAATCATGTGCGCTTAGCCATAAATTGATGATTTTTTTTCTTCTCTGAAACATAAATAATTACAAGCCTGTAGAACATTGGGGGAAACAGAGGTACAGTGAATAAATGTGTACTTTCCTGTGGGTGAAACAGTATTGTGCATTTCCTCTCTAGCATCCTATTTCACTTGAGAATTTTTTCCTTCTATTTACTATTTTTATTAACAAATAACAATTCTATTTATAGAACATTTTCCATTAATTCAACATTCTTGACACAGAGACCATAGAAAAATTGAAAAGATGGAGATTTCATGTATATAGTAGGTCAGGTGAATTCATTTTCCCAAATAAAAAAACCCATCATAACTTCCCTGAATATAACAGTCACTACAATGTTTCCTTGCAATATTGTTTTTCTTTCTGGTGTAGCACGCTACCTCCTGAGATAACATTCACAGCAGTAGGACTATTATTGGGCAAACAAAAATGAACCCATACTGGAATACAAAAAATTTAGAAGGAAATTCAGTAAGATTATTGAACTGACCTGTTACTTTGAAATTCTACCTCTCTATCACACCTCTGTGCATTCCACTGTGCAAAGTTTTGGATCTTTATTTTTTTCCTTTCCATGGAATACATGAAACAGATCTGCAGCACCATTTCCCAGCTTTTTGTAAATCCACTGACTTCAAATGAGTGCTGGATGTGGTACTTCAGGTGGCATCTCACAAGAACAGAGGGGCAGAACATGCTGCCCATGCTGCTTTTGAGTTTCAATTGACTTTGTGGGCTGCAAGCACACATTGGCAGCTCATACTCCATTTTTCATCCACCAAGTCTTTTGGAGGGTTACTCTCATTTATTAGTGCTATCTGTATTGACACTGGGGATATTGCCCTGACCCAGGTGTAGCCCTTGCACTTGGCCTTGTTGAACTTCATGAGGTTCACATGGCCTCACACCTCAAGCCTGGTTGCATCCCTTCCATCAAGTATATCAGCTGCACCACTCAAGTTGGTATTAGCCACAAACTTGTTAAGGGTGCACTCAATCCCAGTGTCTGCATCATTAATAAAGGTACTGAAGAGTTCAGGTTCCAACATGGACCCCTAAGGGACACTTCTACTGATCTCCATTTGGACTTTGCGGCACTGATCACAATTTGTTGGATGCGGCCACCCACACAATACCTTATCCATGTAATAGTCCGTCCATATCTTCCCCATTCAGTGACAAGGCTGTTATGCTGGACCATGCCAACTGCCTTATACAAGTCAAGGTTCACTTGACTTGAACTTGCAGCAAAGAATAAGATTTCTGCCACTAAACCAAAAAAGAAAAAAAACCCTCAAAACTGAGGAAATAAGGTCACTTTCCACATATTTTATGTCAGTGCTTTCATTCCACTAAATAATACAGTAGTGAGTTAAGGATGACAAATAAAATATAAAGCAAATGTTTATTCTGAATGAAGATCCTCTCTCTCTGTCTGAGAGCAGGCTCAGTAGCCATAATTCCCAAATGCATCCAGAACAGACAAAGGATGCTTACTAAACCATACAGCTGAAGTAAAGGAAATGCTGGCTTTAAGCTGGGATGACAAGACCCACATAAAGAAATATGGAGACACTCTTCTAGGACACTGTAGCTGGCTTAGTCTTCATTAAATTAATTCAAATCAAATTTCTACCCCTCAGAGGCTTCAATCACATCCCACATGTGGGAGGGACAGAAAAAGAGCAACTCAGTTAAAAATCTCATCCAAACTTTTAGCTATCAATCAAACATAAGCTCAATCAAAAAGTTTAGCTTTTTTTTTTCTAAACACAGATTGAGTAAATAGAGATACAATTTATGGTTTAGCAACAGATATGAAAGAACACTGTTCCTAGACTTTACTGACATTTCATATTTCTGACACATTTGAACCCATCTGTTGCTACTGATTAAATTTCACTAAGTCTTTCAAAAGCTTACATCTTTGCTCTGGTTTTGTTACGTACTCCTCCCTCTTTTTCATCTCTGCCTTATTTCTTCCACAGTAGCAGTGTGATATGCTACGCTATCCTGTCTATTGCCTTTTTGCATTTCTTATCAGTGGACAAACAAACTGCTGTTGTACACATGCTTGGAGCCTTAGCAGCACAGAAGTGGTGCTCTGCCTCCTAGAAGAACTACAGCCTGTCAACTTGGGAATACCTTTATTGATTCATGAAAGTATGTTTGCAGTCTTCCCAGTTGCAATAATTGTGTGACCGTTGGTAAGTAAGTACTAAAGTAAGCTCCATTAAGAGGTCACTCCTCACCTTCTACGCACTTTAAACATTCTCCTAACACTTTTACATGGAGAAGATTAGTTTGGTTTTTATCCCAAGATTTCAACATAAAGTGTTTTCTCCTCTCGAAATAAAATAATAAACATAAACCCATGAGGTTGGTTTTTTTTTGGTTTGGTTTGGTTTGGTTTGGTTTTGCAGCATAGTTGTTAGTTTGCAAAGACAATCTTTTCCCAGATTTAAATTGTCTCAGAATAAGTCAGTGCCCTACTGACTTTGACAAATTTCAGTCAGGCAACAGATATTAAGGGGCTTTGTAGAAAAAATAGGAGTTCACAGAAAATTTTTTATTAGAGAGACAGCACTCCATCAAGCATCTTGAATTTAATGGATACCAGCGTACTGTAGGAGGTTTTTCTCAACACTGATACTTTACATTACTACACGAGAAGGATGGCAAAATAGGGGTATTTGTTAATTGTAAAAGGAGTAAGGCTAGTGTACCTCTTCTTTTTATTGTCATGAAAAGTACATTTCCTAGGTTCTCTAACACTAGTACAGACAGAACAAACAGAAATGAAAATAACAGGAAAATGTTATCTGTGTTCCCTATGAACCATCCTGTCATACGACGCAAATGAGATTGACTATGTCTAGTGGCACCATTATGGTTGTTCAGGTTCTTCAGATTTTTATTCATGCGGCCTTATCACTAGGATAGAGGGATGAACATAAGAGTTTAACTTTGATACCAAAAGATCCTCCTAGATCTTACTTTTTTCTTACCTCTTCCTTCCAACAGATCAACATGCAAAATTTCTCTGTCTCTCTCTTTCTGCATATATACATATATTTACACATATATTGTTTATACAATAATTGCCTCCATAAAACATATGCTTTCCCAAGGGATTCATTATGGTTTAGACTGTGATTGCTATTTTTTTTCTACTATTTATTGTTCTTTAAACGCAGATATTTTCCTGTTGGTACACCTTAGGAGAGGTGGAAAGAAGAACATGAAAAAAGAGCAGCTAAATGAAAACTTTGAGTTACTGAAAGAATGGGAAATTATATTTTTTCTATTTATGCTAGTTTTAATAGAAAAAAAAAAACAACTCATAGAAGTCATAATTAAAAGGAAACTTTTATTGTGCTTTTTGAAATAACATTACATTATCAGAATAAAATGCGCAATTTTACATGTATTTTGATCACGGATTCCATGCTATTTCCTTTTTTTTAAAAAAGGAGTCAGTTATGAGACATACTTGCTTCAGTCCTCATAGGATTGGCCAACAAAGACAACTCCCCTTGGAACATGCAAGATACTCTGATACAAAAATTGCCTTTGTTTTCAACTATTTCCAAACTAGCTTAAACCACTGACTCCCAAAATTCATAGGTAAAAACATGAAGTTAATTTGAAAGATAATTCATTGGGTTTGACTGTTTCTTCACTGACCTGAGATACTCCTCTGAAAGCTTCCTTCTCACCGATATTCTTTCAGTATTTCCTTGCAGAGATAAATTTTGAAAAGATGCAATTTATAAATTGGAAGAAAATCACATACTTGCTCCAGGGTCCAGAATTGGCTTTTCTTCTTCTTTGCAACTTGAATTTTTTATGTCCTTTTCTCATCAGTTTAAGTCCATTATGGCAGGCAGGGCATGTTCTCCTTTGTATACATCCTCTAAGTATCTACGTATCACACCTGCTTGTCTCAAAAAATTGGAAGTAACACACACCTCTGCTTGAGATAAACTGGGTGGATGCTGACGAGGGAAAATAACTTGAAAAACAGAAGCTCCTGCTTCAAGGCTGTCTCTCTTTTACTGAACTTTACAAAGAACAGTTGTCGCCTCATGCTTTTTCTTTCAAACTGCTCAAACAGCCTTAATGTCCAGCGACTCTCTAGTGACAGCATGCGACTGTGGCTTACAGGAGAATGTTTGCTGACAGATACAGAATCGGCAGATGGAGAGTCCTGTAAATTAAAACAAATAACAATTTTTTTAGACAATAAAATCCTATAGCTTCACTTTTTTTTTTTTTTTTCTATTTAGTATTTACAAAGTTATATAAAAGATGCCGCTTGCTGGATACAGACAGAACTTACTTCTGAAGCCAGGAGAAGTCTTCACCAGTAAGGAGCAGGATCGTGCGCTCTGCCTGCCTACTTCAGAGAACACAGAAGGACAAAGAGCATCTCCAAGGTAGATGCTGAAGGTGGACTTAAAGCTGATGACTAATAACTACTTTTTAAAGAGCTTTCAAGCAGCACCAGAGATTTGTGGTAAAGGCTCATTACTCTCATTGCTCATTACTCATTATATCAGTCTTCCAGATGATATAAAACCAAAATTATTGACTTATAGCCTACCACTTGGGATAGACTTTTAGTATGTACTCTGAATTTATGTATTTTATTCATATTTACCTTTTATAATGCATATAGCATATAGGCACTGTCTTGTAGAGAGAGTGAATGAGAAGCTTTGGCCTAATACTTGAATAGTAACTTCAATAGTATTTTTAAGATTGCAAAGTAACATCACCCATTAAAGATAGGTGATAGCACTAGTATCAACAGCAAAATCATACTGCTGAATGGATTGTCATGGAAATTGTACTTGTTTCCTTTACCCCACGCCTACCTAGTCTCAGTTTTCAAGATATAACAATTATTTTCTGTTCAAAAGGCCCTCAGGTCTTCTAGGAACAAAATTAGATACTACTTCTTTTGATGCAACAATCTGTTACAAGTTCCCCTCAACATTTTTTTAGATAGCAAAGTTTCCTAAACATTCCTCAAGTCCTTTTGTACTAGTCAAGTTATTGATGTCAATCAAACTTACTATCACTGAAGGGCCCTATCCAAGTACTTCAAATCAAGACAGGTTATGTGAGATTTATGAAGGCAAATTTTGATTGCCTACTGTAGCCTTTAAAGAAAACTCAGGACCTACAAGGGCAGCTAAGTTCAAAGCAGCAATGACTCACTCTTTAAGACAGCACACAAATTCTGTTTTGCTAACGTGAATTAAAAAAAAGTGGGCATGATATTAAATATACAACCTTATCAGCAATGCATGTTATCACTTGCAACAGCAAAATGTAGCTGAGGCAAGTAGGAATGTTAACATGTTCGCCTATGCAAAGTCCTTACACCACTGCTTCATGTTCTGAATTAACTGATTAAATTCAGTAAAAACACTACTTGATCTTCTTTATTATGTGTTGAATTCTTACTTTAAGCTCAGTAGAAAAATGCTGAAGTAACAATATTGGTAGAGCAGCAGGAATTTTGTGCATGGATCTTGAAAAAAAAAATCAGAACAGTGTGTTCTGTTCCCTTTCTCTCTCTGTATTACTTTTTAATATATTTTTGGCACCATACATTCATGATAAAGTAATATTATCTCAGTAATCTATGAGTAACTTAGAGCAATGAATTCTAGTAACATGGCTTGAAATCAGCCTCCTAAGAAATCAAAGCAAGCACTTAAACTCACGGTCACACAAGCAATACACTAGCTAAAAATAAGGATGAAAGAAGGCTAGTGTTTACTTAGACTATAAAAGTAGGTGGTTAAGATGAAATACGCTGTTCTAAAAAGACTAATAATAACACTTTTCAGATTCTGACATGTAATATTTAATTATCCTGTATGAAAATTCAGAGGTACTTTAACAAAAATATGTATGAAAATACACTTCTAAATTGAGTGACTTCTCAGTACTTCAGGACAGCACATCACAGGCCCCATAATTTTTGAATTTGTCTACCTGAATCATTCACATGAAAAGTATCTAGCTTCTTTTAAATATTACCTTACAAAGCAATTTGAATATGTTCATTTCACCAAGGACTTTCACATCTGTTATACACTTTCTTAAAACTGCATAAGCTCCCTGTAAATAAAATATTCTCCTTCAAGTCAGCCTAAATGTTAAAAGTCAAAATTGCAACTTAGTAGAGCAATTGCAACTATGTTGAGTTCTGGGCCATCCAAGTTCAAGAAGGCTGTCCAAAAATCAGAGTTCAGGGAAGGGTTAGCAAGATAGTAAAACGGCCTAGAAGGAGAACTCAGAGCTCATTTATTGTGACAAAGAGTTCAGGACATAGTTCCAACAGCCTACTTGAGCTGTAGTTACATAAATGAAACACTTGTCGCAAATAATAGCAAGTGGTATTAGAAAGCACAACACAGTCACCTAAACTTTCAAACCACACTTTAGGACAATCTTTTTCACTAGTACAGTAGTGTACAACTGGAACAAGCCAGCAAGAGACATTGTGAAATCTCAGGTGGAGAAAAAACACAAGAAGGTGGTGCAGTGTTTGAAAGTGCTGCTTTGACAGGGCAGGGAGACTAAAGGACTCCTAGAGGTCTCCCCCAGCCAGAACTATTGTATGGTTCTGTGAGGTAAGCTCATTCAATTTGTTTATTATTAGACCTCCACTTCATATGTCCAAAGTCATAAAAAGCATGAAATAAGTGTCTGGTGGTTTATGTGGGTTTTTTAATGTCCAAAATCAGACAATAACAAAAACTATAAAGACAAAGGAAAGATGTGAAAACCTTTACAGATCCACAAACCTGAAACAATAGGAATATGCACGTCTTTCTAACTCTAATTTGTTAAAGTGTCAACGTTTTAAATCTGTATTAACTGCGGGGTTTTTATACTAGCCAGTGAAAGAAACTGCAGATGCAGATGTAGGGGGTTGATGGCAGACTGTATTCGAAAGAAAAAAAAAGTCTTGTATATTTGAAATATAAATTGATATAAATAATCTGATTTAATTATGATAAATATAATCTTGTCAACCTTGAGAAGAATTTTTATTATCTATTATTTAACTAGTATTATCTAAGAAAGTAATTGTACTGTTGAAAGTTTCTCCTTGTTAAGTAACTTGGAGCTATTAAAACAAGAAACCTACGTCCCTCACTGGATAAACTTCCTCTTTAAATAGACAGATGTTTGAAAAAGGTATTCATACAATATATAACTTTCCTCTGCCTACTTATTGCAACAATTTTGCTTCTGTTTCTTCTTTGACTGCTTAAATTAAATAGGGCCTTAGCTATATGTTTTGAATTATTAATTTGAATGATAAACATTAATTTCATGGTTTGAAAAGTCAGCTCTTTGCTTTTCAAGAAAAAACCATGGACTTTAGCCTGAATTTTCCAGCAGATAAAAAGGGTGTATTTCTGTAAAAATTCATAAGAAAATTAATTGAAGAACAATGTTCTTCCACCTTTGGCACCATATGAATAGTATTTCAGTCAAGTATACTTAATTTACATGTGTTTCTATAAGCTTTGAATCTGTGCAATATTTCACTGCATTCAATTTTCAGTTAAAGGGTTATAAAGTGAGCAAATTTATCATTGACAAATTGTGCTACAGGGCATAAACCTGATTTGAGCTACAAATTATTGATGTGAAATATTGGTGAATATGAAACATTTTGTCTTCTTTATTAATCAAGAAGTTTGGTGATTTTGCCGTTGTAGCAATTAAACATTTTGTTTGTAATTTAGAGATTTATTTTGAACTTGTAAGTGTAGCAGTTTGATGTAATCCTGTTTGTACAGTATAAAGAGTACCAGAGAGCATATAAATGGAGCTGTGACAACTAAAAGGAAGAAGGTATTAGGTAGTATTCAGACACTCAAGGAAAGAAGAAAGGAATTCCTCAAAGACGATGTGAAGAAAAAAAAAAAAAGTTGTTTTATCAAGCACCTTGAAAAGATAGTTGCAGTGGAACCAAAACATTAAAAACAACCATATCTTATCAACAAACTGAAGAATCACAGAGCTACAACATGGTTGAGGTCAAAAGGGAGCTTTGGAGGTCATGTGGTCCAACCCCCCTGCTCAAGACCAGACACCTAGAGTAAGTTGCCCAGAATCATGTTCAGCTGGCTTTTGAATATTTCCAAGGATAGGGACTGCACAACCTCTCTGGGCAGCCTGTGCCAGTGCTCAGTCACACAAGCAAAAATGCTTTCTAATATTCAGAGAGTGTTTCAGTTTGTGCCCAGTGCCTCTGGTCCTGCCACTGGGCACCAATGAAAAGAGCCTGGCTCTGTCCTCTTTGCACTCTCCTTTTAAGTATTTATATTTAATAATAACATCCCCCGAGCCTTCTCTTCCCAGGCTGAACATTGCCAGCTCTCTCAGCCTTTCCTCATGGGAGAGCTGCTCCAGTCCTCAATCATCTTAGTGACTCTTAGAGTCTCTCCATTATGTCCATCTCTTTCTTGTAGTAGATGCCCAGAACTGGACACAACACTGCAGGTGTGGCCTCACCAGAGCTGAGCAGAGGGGAAAGATTACCTCCCTTGACCTGCTGGCAATTCTTTGTCTACAGCAGCCTAACACACCATTAGTCTTTGCAGCAAGGGTATTTGGCCAGCTCACGCTCAGCTTGGTGTCCCAGAGGACCCATATGTCCTTTTCAGCAAAACTGAAGACTTAAAGATAAAGGATAATATAAAGTTTATTTACTGTTTCACACTCTTTTTTTTTTCCAGCAAATTTTGAACAACTTGATACCGACCTTGTCATGTATCTTCATGCAGATAGGTCAGCATTTTAGGGGACTGTGTGTGATCTATACGAAGTTGTGCACTTGGTAGCTTTTATAGCTCTGTTGTTCTTTAAAGCTCCAACACAATTTTTCAGTTAAGGTTTCTCTCTCCCCTAATATGACAGCCAATATCCATCTTGTTTTTTCCTATCAATTAAAGGGTAAATGATAAATAATTTTTTATTTCATTAGTTACTTGCAAAATTTATTTCTTTCAGCAACTTCAGCATAACAAAGGACACTTTATGAATCCTGAGATATAGAGAGACCCTAAAATTAGAACATACACTTTATTTCCTACAATTTCTACCAAAAGAGAAGAACTAATGTGAAGAATCAAAATGTGAAAAAAGAGGTGGATTTGAATAATCATCCCAATCTGATACTCTTTCTTGTTCTTTCATTCTGAAAGAAGCTTAACTGGTTGTGCATCATCTTTGGTTCTCCTGCTGTGCATCTTGCTCATTCCTTCACATTTCTTTTTTTAGGTATGCTCATTTTATATTTTCTTTAACAGGTTGGAAACTCATCTCTCAACCACATCTTCCTGCAGACCTCCCCCAATGTACTTCCTTTCAAGTCCCCAGAGCCCACAATTCATTTTAGCCTGCAATAAAACAAGAACAAAATGTTACTGGTCTGTGTTTTTACAGCCAATTTGCTATAATCACTTTTCTTTGTATTATGTAACGGAAAGTACAGTACATCATCTTCAAGAACAGGGAGGCTTCGTCGCAACTATTTTTAACCAATTTATGTTTGTGGCTCGCTTTCCTGCTTCTTTTCTCCAACTCCCCTGCTATCTTTCTCACACACCACAGTGCCTGGTTTGATAATAAACACTGAATTTTTAACCCTTGTGGTCAACACCAATTGAGGCAATGAACTGTTGAATCTGGATAGGTAGGGTTTTTTACACTTGCTAGACATTTAAAAATATATGTAAGTTGATGTACCACATGAAGCATATAAAATACAGAAATTACTTTAACCATGCATACATTATTTTTCACTGAATGACATGCTAAAATTTTATTCTTTTTAGCTGTCTTGATAATGTTGGCATTTTTACATTTGTAAAATTTCTGATGGAATATTGACTAAGTGAAAAGAAAATATATACATATCCTGCCCCTCTATTTGAGTAATATTGATAAATGTAAACATAGTCCTCAAGTGGAAAAAAGTTTCATAACTTAGAAAAGTATATGTGAAAGCTTTTGGAGAGAAACAAGCTTCTAACACAACCTTCTTTCTTGGAGAAACAGGATTTTTTTTCTTCCTTTGAGGAAATTTTATCTCTTTCCCCTACACTTTCATTTCAATGGGATTATTGAGTGAATTTTTCTCTCCTCTCATCTTTCTTTCTTTTATAGTTTTAGTGATCGTCACCCATCAAAAAACCTAACTATTTTCTGATTTTAAGCCTCAATTGCTTTATTCTTTGTGACATCTTTATCAATATCAACTCATAATTTTCAACTGATAAGACTAAAAGGGAGCTAATGGATTCACAGAAAATCCACTCCAGAAGGTGGTTTTGCCTCCTTTATCTAAGGAGGCAAAATTATGTAAATCTCTAAGGGTGTTGGGTTTTTTTCTGGAAAGGCAAGTCATACAGCTTCTTTTCTTTACAGCATTCTGACGAACTAAAGAAATACTGACTTTTATAATTCAGGATTTAGGAAAGGGCAGGGAGTTCTTTATGAGGTTGCTAGGATCACATTTTATTACTGGATGTAAAAGTTGAATAATGCTTGAATTACAGTGAGCACATGCAGCTGAGAAATTAGAAACTGCCTCTATAAGGCTAAATGACAGGCACCAACTAGACTGTGCCTGGTTTCAATTTTTATCTCAAATGTGATGATATTTGAAGAAATGCTGCATTTTCTTATTACTCCAGTATTTTTACTTCTTCTATTTCTGATTCTCTCAGCCCTCCTCATGCCCACAATGTCAACCAACAACGGGTAAAACTGGAGATGGGGAATACTATAAGTGGATTTTCTTTGTCAAGCAAAGTTGTTAGATGACTTACTAAGCTCACTCAGAAGAAGCCTGAACAACACATAAGCGCCCACTGAAGATGGAATACTGTGTTGATTGGAGCAGTAAGTTTTCCCAACATACATTACCAAATGCACCNTTGATTGGAGCAATCAACAATACTGCAGTAAGTTTATCCAACATACATTACCAAATGCACCCTTTGATGCTTGAGAAACCAAAAATGAAAAGCATGCAGAATTTTATGCTGCGGCAACTAGTGCTTACCATTGCAAAAGTGAAAGAAAATAAACAAGTACAATAATTTAAAACTACAGATGTGACACAGAGTTAAGAAAACTTAAACCAATTTAACATTCAGTTCTTACACCTGACAGCCACATATTATTCCAGTCACAGGAACATGTCACAGTCACATGACTATTGCCCTTAATTATACTCCATTTGTGAGTGTCCGTTGTCCAGTATCCCATTTTGCAAGCTTGTTCCTTTGCAATTTAGCACATTCAGATCACTATATTAAACTTCCACAGGCAGCCTGAATTTGGGACGTGCGAGAAAAGATGGTTGAAAGAGATGAGTTTGATAAGTTTGGTAAACAAAGTGTAGAAAGTTTGAGTTTCTATACGGAGGAAATTAAGGTTGAGTTACCAGAAGATGTCAGCAATGGGTGGAAAATAGATATGATGGTCACTTGGAGTGATGTATATTTCACTGAACCTGAGTTACTTGCAAACTAGTCCTGTACATTGGGAAAGGATCCATTACCTCTTCTAAGTGTCTGCTCCTCTGAAATGACCATTTCAGGAGAGTCTAGCCTACTACACTGTAATTTTCTAAAGTTAGGCAACATAGGTTCCTGTCTTAGTTTACTATTCACTGTTTTTCTTAGCTTTCTAGAAAATGCATTACGTATGCATCAACAGTAGCTTTTCTGTGTCAAGTGCTGTTGGGTCTTAGTCTATTCTAGATTTTTTTATTTGGAAAAATCATGTCAACTTGCACTTGAAGCTGTTTACATGCAGCTCCAGTAAAGCCATATTTTCCCCTTCTGGAGGCAAATAATATACTTTCAAAGAGTGCTAATTGCTGTGAGAGTGTCATTGAAAATATGGCAGTCTATATTTATACTCAAATACCATGTTTACAGTTTGACTTATTTTAAATTTATATTCTTAGAACTAAGTGCATCCTCCCTTTTCCCTCATCCCCCACATACACTTGCCCAGAACTAATAAGAAATGAAGCAGCTTACTGAAATGTAATATGAACTTCTGCACACTGTATCCTATTCTTTCATCTGGTGCCAAGACAAGGCTAAATGTCTTTAGAGCCTGTAGCTTTAATATACTATCATCTGGAAGAGGTTTACTGCAAATGCTATAGAAAGTGACTGCTATATTTACTAGATACTAAACTTCTCGTAGTTTTCACCTATATGCTTGACTTGTGCCTTGCTGTAGTCTAGAAATTTATGAGCAAAGGCTGTTGTGGTTCCAGAACAGGACTGTTGTAATGCTGGTGTATGTACATACTCCACTGAGCCGAGTCCTGCTTTTAGAGATTAAATAGAGCGTGTAGGAAAAAAAAAGGTTTTATCTTATTGCTCTTGGCACTTGATATAATAAGATGCAATATGGCAAGACTGCAGCATTGGAAAGGGCTCATGAGTCAGAGTAGACATAGAAACAGCAAAAATTAAGCAATATTGCAATATGGCTATTCTTACATTATATATCATAAATGTAATTCTTACAATTATCTCAAAACAATGTTGTGTAACTAGTATGTATTTAGGATTAAAACCAGTACCACCACTTATACCAGTCTGTTGTTGGTCTGCATTGGTGTTATCATAACTTAAATCTGCAACCTGCATAAACTGACTATTTATTGACCCCAGAAACTGTTGAAAGAATGATTAAATGGGAAATGACATTGACTTCCTACTAGGTGGCTTCTTTGACCTGGAAAATCATGAGAAAACCTGGACTAAGTGGCCCTCCATAAAAAATACTATGGCCCAAAGTGAGAGTTTGGAGAAACCCCTGACATCCTTTTTAAGTTACAGTCATAGCAGTTAAACTTGGAGGACCAGCCTTCCATGTTAAAAACATACACTGTGCAATGTACAGTTGTGGAGTCTGCATCACCTTATTAGGAGGGCAGCATTTCAACAAGAAGTTGTCCATACACTGAAAGATAATTCCAGTTGGGATATAAGTCAAAGTTCAGCAAAACCTGACAGTTGGAAAAGGAGTCACATGGTGTGAAAGACCAGTCTGGCTTAGATACTAGACTGTGTAATTACATACAGTGTGCTAATGAATGTTGACTCGGGTCTAACCTACGCATAACAACATGGGCAACCGACTGAGAGTAGGTTACTACAGTCACAGACATCCATAATTCTACTGCTGGCCCTGCCAGATCCCTGGAAAGCTAAGACAATTGCTTCTACTGCTGCCAAAATGCTCAACAGTGTGTACTAGAAGTTATTCTTAACCAACAAGAACATAACTCTCACCTCCCCATTACCCAAAGTAATTTGCAAGACTGTTTCTCCCACTCAAATGCACCTTTCAGCCAATCATCTTTCCCTCTCACAGGAATATCTACGATATTCTCACAGGAATATCACAGACAGAAATAGATTCTTGTATGTTATAATAGCATATTTAAAAGCTGTTTATGCAGTGCATATATAAATGGAGCAAAGATTACCATACTTATATCAAAGTGTTATTTTTACTCCATTTATATATACACTGTTTTAAAGTTTATGGTCAATGTGTAAAGAAAAATGAAAGTAATTCTGCATGTTGCTGCCATGTTGTTGATGCAAACCTCCAAATTAGTTTAAAGAGACTTTGTGAAGTAGCCAGATAACCCAATTATTCACTTCTGCACTCACCGCATTCATGCACAGTTGCTTATTATAAAGTTTCTGTAACATCAGAATTCACTATGGACAAAGCAAAATACTACAAAACTTACAAAGCTACCACTGGTGTGATGCTCTTAAATTATTCTACAATCTCATGAATATTGGTGTATGAAATGAAGGATAACATTCATGCTTTGCTAATATACTTAGATTTATTTTTCCCATCGGTTTGTAAGTTTAATTTATCAACTTTTTTTCTTACCATAACTGGTGTGATGATTAAGGTGCACAGGGAATAGATATATAAATGCTATAATTTCCTGAAGAAGGGAGTGGAAAAGAGAATAAAATATACTAATGGATCATACCCAGTCACAAGAAATTTTGAAAAACCTAATTTTCTCTTTAAGGAGAGATTTAAGAGAAAAGAGTGGAAATAAGTGACTGAAATGATGGCAGCAATCAGGAAAGAAAAAAGTATGTTCAAAAAGAGACTTCTACCAAAAAAAAAAAAGGCACTAGAAGATAGGAGTTTCAAGCCATTTGTGAAGATTAAGTCTTAGGAGGACTTCAACCACTAACTTCTATAGAAAATAGTTCCTCTGTCCTCCATAAAAATCAATAATGGTGGTGAGTTTACGATCGCATTATGGATGGAAGTCAGTGAAGTGAGAAAAAGGGTTACACTTCTCCTACCTTAAACTGACTTACCCAAGTCAACTACTGTATTACTCCCTCACTATTAAAAGTCAGATTCTGCATATAATGAACAGTGAACACATGAATTATTCATACAGCTACATTTTTTTACTTTTGAGTTGTTTTATTTTTGTTCCTGGGCTGCTGTCCTTGATTCACAATTTCCAGTCACCAGTGTCCACACTACACCAAAGGTATAGCCATAACAAAGATAGCATGATCTAGAGCCTTAGGGAGTGGAATTGAGGTAAAAACATGAAGTAGTTTTTAACATTTCCATAACCTTTCTTTTTTATCTCTGAATTAATACGAAAACAATAAATCACTTAATGTGATTGAGATTTCACTTTTACATTAGTTTATGTAAAATAAGACCATTATTTCTTTACTGACAAAGATGTGTCTTTTGTGTCCATGAATTGGAAGGAAAAATGTGTGAGGAATAATGCAAAGGCACTCATGAAATTAATGTCAGCATTTTTTTAAAATACCCATAAAAGCACTAAAATGTCCAACAACTCGTCCAGACATGGCTCTCATCTGAAAACAGGAGATACTTGGATCCAAAAAGTCTACCAACATACTTTCCAGAACGGTGTGCAAATGCTAGGATTATGCACAACCGTACAAGACCATAGTATAAAATTCTTCTCAGTAAGTGTAGCACAAGAAAGTTCTGTGTAGTGTACAAATTTAATAATTAATTGGCTCTCAAAAAGGGTTTGAAGTTATTTCACACTCTGCCTCTAATAGTTTTATATTTCAACATATGTTTTTCCGTCAATATCCCCCAAAGTGACTTCTTTAAGAATCCCCACTCTAGAAACATTTGTATAACATCTTATGCAGAAAAAATATAAAAAATTAAAGTCTATTCCTCATACAGGGGAGGGAAGAAAGTGAAATGTCTCTAAAAGTACCATGCAGAAAAAGCTTTTTCATACAGCAACAGGGTGTTCTCAAACTACCGAACTGTTTAACCAAAACCTCTGTGACACTTCTTGCTTTTCCCAGCTCTTAAGTGTTGTTGTTAGCTAAAAGCTTGATCCGAGCACAACAGGACCGGGTAAATGGAATGTCAGACACATTCTCAGCTAATTGCTGTAAAATTACTGATGTTGCAGCAGCATGACATGAAAAATGAAAGAATAAAAGAAAATCACAGTCTGACCATGTGAATGGGCAGGTTCATTTCCTCTTATATTGTTGGTACTGCAAAATCACTATCACCTACAGAGTACAGAAAGATTTTAAACAGATGTTCTGATTGATACAGAAGAAATAAACAATACTAGAGTTAACATGACACTGGACTATCTCTTCTAAAGCTTTTAAAAAACGGAAAAGAAGAATTGAAAAAGAAGTAATTATTAGAAATGTTTTTTTCTCATTCCATTGCACTGGACAATTTGGAAAATTATGTCTCTCTTTTCCCCAGATATTGCCATGTATTCTTACACATGATAGCTTTCTCCCCTTGACATTTTAATGTAAGATATTAAATATAAGATTAATCAAATACCAATCTGATACCAAAATCATGGAACAACTCAATATTTTATCTCTGGTATAACTCAAGTCTTCTGAATTCATCCTATCCCCCAAAGAATCCTCTGCTTTCTTCATGGTTTTTTGGGACTTTCTTTTTCTTTCCATTTGTTTAATATTAGATTCCTTGGAGCCTTTCATTGAGACTCTTGAGTCAAAGCCCTGATCTCACACATCCACTTTCTGGGTATGGGCTATTCCTGTCCATATTAATAATGGATGAAACAATATCAATATTGACTTCAATTTATAATAGTTTTAAAGTTCTGTAACAATAACACTGTGAAAATATCTTTAATCTTTACTACTTAGGCCCAAACTACCCTTGGCATTGTGTATTGCAGTGAACATGTTCACTGAGCATGCACTGCTAAACAATTACATTATAGCCATGCTTGGACAAAAAAAGCCCTTCAGAGTTCTCAGCACAGTGAAGCCAATCAAATATACAGAAATTACAGTTTCCTTTGTTGCCTTATTTCCTGTATATATAGTATCAGAGATGGTACTCAAGGTAATTTTTCTTCTGTTTTTCATTCCTCCAAGCAAAGAAAGGAGACAGAGAAATAAAGTTGAAGTGGGTAGAGAGGAAAGCAATGTTCATGGTTTTGATGGTGACAGGAAATAATTTAAAACATACAAAACAGTATGAAAGAAACACGGAAGGAAGCTTTGAGGTCTGAACTACCAAGGTCCCCAGACACCCAGCTGGTTTCATTGCAGTGCTGAGGATTTGTGACATGTATTGGCTTCAGGTCTGCCAAGACTTCCAGCCATTCTGTCACGTTTAGCAAGAGCACTCATGTGTGCAAGGTTTTTCAGAAACAGATTCAGGCAGTAAAAGGTGATATAGGAGAAATGTGTCATGAAGTAACACATCCTAGCAGGACCAATCTTGACTTAAGTCATATTTTCACTTTCTTCAGTATATGAGTTAAACCAATATTTATCTCTCTCTTAGCTGCACCTGGTGTGTTTCCCCCAGCTTTCCACTCAATGCTTGAATACAGAAAACAATGCAGCTCTAAGCCTGTATTATGACACTTGTTGAAATAACTGTTTATAAAAGAATAAAGTACTTTTCTGTTTTTTCAGACCCATTTTTATTCACTTTCTACAATTTAAAAATGAAAATAATAATTTATCTGAAAATAGATGGATGTAAAGGTGTGTTGAATAGCACCTGTCTGTCCAGCTCAGCATCTCCTCAGTAAGCCATGTGTTACTGTAATACTTGTAAAGAATAGCAGTAAAACCATAATACATCCAGTCATAGTTTTCAAACATTTTATTTTGAAACATTAGTTCCACATATGTCAGTTTTCATTCAGCAAAACTACACCTGTTTAAAAATTGTAACATTCTATAAATATTGATATTTAATTATTTTTCTGAATCATAGAAAAGATAGAGGTATTTTTAGGTAAAGTCTTTAATATGAGAGAGAGAGAGCTAACAGTGTGCTCATAGATTTGGGGCTTTTTCTTTCTATAGAAACAAAAAATAACCCTAAATTTAAATCAGCATTATAGATATGAGACTCTGCAGTTTGGGAAATCCATAGAAGTTCTATTTTCCTGAATGAAAAAGAGGGGAAAAGTAGATGAAATCCCTAAATCATGGTCTTTCATTTTGACTTATTCTTTCGGTTTTGACCATTTCATTCAGTTTATCCTTTTTTTCATTGCCAGAATATTTCACAGAACTTCCATGGCAATTATGAAAGACAGAAGATGTTCATAAAACTTATTTAGTTTGCACTAAAATAAATAAAACATGTTTTTGCAACTGAAGCAGGTTTTTTTAAACAAAATCTACTGATGTTGGTCTATTAAGAAGAAAATATAGTTCAGCATTTATCATTTACAAGACTTACGTTTGCGCATTTCACATAATAATAAATTGCTTGCTTGCTTGCAATTTAAATTTGACCTCTTTAAGAAACCTCTACACTTTTTTTTTTCATAATAGAGTTTGAACAATATCACCAGGCACAATCTTTTCTCTGCTTAGCAGTCCCTAAACAAAGCCGAATTTCTGACTAATTTTCTGAAGTTTGTGTGTCTAGTGGTTTCACCAAGTTGTATTCTCTTCGAAGAAAATAAATTTGACTAGACAGCATTTCGGTACACCACAAGACCCAAAATCATTGCAATCAGGAGGAAACACAACTGTGGCACAGAACAGACAAATTATATTTAATTTCATTTATTGTGTCAGATATGACTAGAAAACTAAAATCTACTATTCTTTAAAACAAACAAACAAACAAACAAACAAAAAACCCAACCAAACAAAAACAAACAAACAAAAAAACACAAAAAAGGGAGAGGTGATTATATAAAAAGATTCCAAAGATTTCAAGTTCACATAAAAAAGACTTTTTTTTATGGACAAAGTAGTCTAATTGGGCATTTCTGGACAGCTTTGGTCAGTACACCAAAATTTTTAGGGCTTACATCGAGAAGCTGTTTATGTTTCCCCATAAACTGCAGCCTGGGGAAAAAAAACCCTGGAAGACCATGTCCCAAACCTATATTCGATATACAAGAGCATAAAAATGAAATTTAAAGATAGAAAAATGGAATGAGTCTCAAATTTGATGAAATACGTACCCCAAAAGCAGCTGTAAAATGAGCTTGAACTCCATTGCTACGATTAACTAGAGAGGTTTCTTTGCATGAACAAATCAAACATCTTCCCATTTCATGCCAACAGACCTCTGTTCTGAAACTCAATTTCCACTAAATTATAAGAATTTTCAAAACCAAAACAAGGACATAATTGTTCTCTTGTAGGTAGTGCATGTAGGTAAAATTTTATGCTACTATGTACATTTTTTACAGATAAATAAATTATACTCACAATAAATATAGCACTGTTCACACACTTTTCACAAACACACAGATGGAAACATACACACAGATCACTAGTGAACAGGTCACCACAACTACATAAAGATGTACGTATACACAAATAACTGCATATTCCCCGTGAGAGGATATTTAGACTATTCTTATCAGAGGATGGTTTTGGGTATATGGAACATTAAATATCTCCTCAGGCTAGGAAATATGCATCACACAGATATATGTTACTTCACTTATATACATAATTTTCTCTGTATAAAAGCACATGCATGTACACAGGTGCAAGCACTTATACACATATTCATACAGAAAGACCTCCAGGTAGTGATGAGCCACTTTGCCATGATGAAGTATCTGTCCTGTCTTCAGTGTCCAGTGGTGACAAATATTTTTGTCACCAAGTGGTAATGTTTTTAAACTAAAAGAAGTAGATTAAGACTGCATACAAAGAAGAAATTTTTAATGATGAAGGAGGTAAACATGTTGTCCAGAAAGGTGGTGCCGCACCCCTGGATACGTTCCAGGTCAGTTTGGACAGTGCTCTGGGCAACCTGATCTAGTTGCAGATGTCCCTGCTCACTCTGGGGGGTTGTATTAGGTGACCTTTAAAGGTCCCATCCAACCCAAGCTGTTTTGATTCCATGATTCCATGATCATTTGCTGAGTATAGGCTAAATATTCTACTGCTGGTATGTAACACCAATCAGGTCCACTCATTGCAATCCAGGAGGGTAGGAAAGAGATGATCAAGTCTGCAGCCAAAAAGGCCCCCTTTAAGTTCCCCCCTGCCAAATCTACCCAAGTTACATGTTGAAATTAAATACAGTAGTGTTGAACAACAAAAGTCATAACAGTAGGTTAATCAAACTGGCAAAGGTTAATCAAATGCCAAAAAAATAGTAAGCATTATAGGAAGATCAGTTCCTCAAAAAAAAAAAATTATTAGAGCTAGCAGTATTTTATATATCTCCATTAGAGGTGTCAAATGAAACCCTGAGTCAAATCTACTTTAAACATAGCTTTATTATGCAATAATTTATTCACAAAAATTAGCCTCGATGTCTAATTGTACACTTACTATAAAGTTAGAACAAAAAAAACTGTCCAAATTTGAATCCTATTAAGGTTTCACAGTTATGCTTTCTACTTTTATATAATTAAAAATTCCTTGAAACCTTGTTTCTAAGCAAAAGAAAGTAAGGAAAGAACAGACTGAAGAGACATGATTTAGTGACACCATTTTTTTTTTTTAATGGGGATTAATGATTCAGACTTCTTTCTCTATTTACATAGCATTTTGTTTTATGGTTTAAAACCAGAATCCCATTGGCTGGCACAATCCCAATGCTTATATAAAAGAGATCAAGGAACTATTTTATTCTGAATGTAAGAGAAGCATCAATGTCAAAAAATCCCTGCTTTCTTTTCCTGACTGTTCTCCAGATGACTTTGCAATCCTGAATTATTTACATATTGACAAAAGCTATGATATAATTCCAAAAATTTTACAAGAGGATCTCTCCAAAATTTTCCACCTCAGTCAACAAGACATATGATATTCCCTGAGCATAACAGTTTTCCTGCCAAAAAATAAAATACGTTTCTGCTTACTGCCAACCCACCTGACTTTACCTAAGTATATTCCTTGCCAAGTTCATCAGCCTTTCCACCCTAAACCCTAAATCCATTTATTCTTGCTCAATTTAATATGAACTCTCTTACCCGCCAATTCAGGAAACATCAATTGAAGGACCTAAAATACACTAAAGAGGTACATCTCGAGAGTGGGGCAGTGGACATTAATTATAGAATGTTGACATCCTCATTTGAAGTATGCACTACAAATTCACAGAATGAGATTTCATTTGGTCTGAATGGACTTCCCCTGTGACTGCCAGTGACCTGTGCAGAAGAAAGGCATTAGTGTAAAAGTGGCAATACTTTGGAAGTAGGAATAGGTCCCCCACAGAATGCAGGAAAACACAGCCAGCAGCTAACAGACACTTTGAACAACCGTCTCTACTAGGATGTTGAAAGACCAGCTCCTGTTCAAAGACCAAGTCTCCTCAAAAAGCACTCTGTGAAAATTTCAAGTTAAAAAATCACCTGTTTAGTATATTCCAAGCACCTCCAAGGAAAGGAGCTTCAGTTTGATTACTAGTGAAGATAAAGCAAGCAATAAGTTTTTCCCTACAGCTCCTTCCCATCTACTAAGATTAAAATCTCTAAACAGACAAGAAATATTCAGAACCCCCTTTACTTTTTCTTTTCATGGCTGTTTAGCTCAAAGTTATGGGAACACTCAGAAGACTGATATTACTGCGGAAGAAGCAAGAGCAGCTAAACATAAATGGTGGAAAAATAAACTTAAGAGAGTAAGATCCTAGTACAGCCAGCTCTTGCTATTTAAAAACTTGGTTACAGGAAGAGAAAAAGTTGCAGAATCAACTGGATTACCTAGCCTGGTTTATAACCTTATATTCTAATTCTAAGTGTTGACACAGGGTGCCAGGAAGGTCAGGAAGAGTGCAAAACAATAGTACAAGCAAAAAAAAAAAAAAAAAAAAGAGACAAAAAAACTGTGAAAGGCAGAAGGTGTAGAAAAGAGGGAGAATTTTATAGGGGCCATACCGAGATATATCCCATCCCACCTAAATGGAAGCATGTAGTTGAGGAGCCTTGACAGCCTTTGGTTGACTGTCGCTATAGAGCCAACCAAAGGTGGCAGGTGCCTTCAAAGCAGATGTATAATCGTAGTGCAAGTGTGATGCTGTGAACCCCCATCCTGAAGAAAGTCACTTCTTTCCAGTGAGTGCATCTAGAAGTTCAGGGCACCTGTGCCGCCTGAAGTGGATAACATAAATAACTTCTCCACACAAACAACTCTTTGAGATTGGACAGTTCCTCCCGCTCAAAGGATTTGACAAGAAACAAAGAGAAAACTCAATAAGCAAAGATGAGATTTTATTTCAGGAAGTTTCAAAGCAGTCTGAATTTATCAATGACTTCACATTAGCTCTCTATTTTCTCTCACATGAAAAATACATAATAACAGTTTAAAATTTAACTGAAGCCATCTAGCCTGTCTTCAATTCATAGAGGCAATTTTTAGAGGGTTTTTTTGCCAAATTTAGGCATTGTTTGTTTTCCAGAAGGTAATATTGTAGTACAATTAGCTCCTTATGCTGCTAATTTGTCGGAAAGAATGTTTCATAGCATTTTTCAACTATGGTAGTCCAGACAGACAGGTACATACTGCACCATAGATTATGAGCTGAAATTTATCTGAATATATATGTACATGTCCAGTCCATACACATTTTTTATGACTCATTATTCATAATAATCCTGCATATGATACAGGTAATCATAGCTGTATTTTCCTTTCATGTCCTCTGTGGAAGTGAACACTTTTGCTGATGTTCTGAACACTGAATGTTCTGAACTCTTTCTCATAGTAATGACAGATGAAAAGAAATGACCTATTTTTACAACATGATTATTACTTTTTTGACAACATTCATTTTTATTGCTTTCTAAGCTGCCCCAGTATCATGTGTTCTCCTCATTTCTTAGTGTTTCAGTATTCCATTTCCTGTATAGAACAGCTATAAGTAGATTAAAAGGTAAGCATTAAAGATGTAGTACATACTGCATAATCAGATGATAGAATGTTAGCAAAAACAGGGCTGATGTTCCTAGGTGCATTTTTACTCTTTGTAATGATATTTGATTTTTTCAGAGGTACCTGAAAAAAACATGTAAAGGAAAACTGTGGATGCCCTTGAGCAATTTTATTCCTTGGAAAAAGTTGCACTTTTCACAAGACTTTTCTTCATTAAGTCTGAAGGAAAATAATACACAAACAGATCATTTTGAAGGAAAGGTGATTTTCAGGTTTCCTCAACGTACATTTTGTTGTAATTCAGAAATTACCATAATGAATTAGTATCTTTGATTGTGTCTTTCAGTCTTGGTCAAAATCAAACATGAGTCACTCAGATTTCCCATTTTAAAAATACAGCATAAGTAAGTATGGAATAATCTATTCTTCTACATTAACTTCTCTTAGATAACTAATCACAGAACAATTGAAGAAGAAATTTGATAATGCTTTCAAAGTATGTAACAAAATAACTTATCTAAATATTTCCAAATACATTTTTAAATTGTTATTGTGTATGTTCACACACTTTTGTCTATACAAGTTGCAACACAATTTTAATGGAATACCATGCATTGTATTAAATTTGAGAAGATATGATGCAATCTTAAAGGCTTTACAATATATTGCAAACTTGAAAATATGTTAAGTTTTAGTAAAGTTAAAAGTGATGCCCCATAGAGCCAGGAAAGGGTAACATGAAATATGCTATCCTGCACATGTATATTATGGCTGTGTATAATTTTTTCTCCCCTGCAGACTCTGCTATATTCAATGCATACTTTGCTCATTAAATTACTATCCAGTACTTTCTTTTTCTGGAGTTTCTTAATATAGGGACTTATTTATTGCATTTATTTAAGACCTACTCTGAAGGCACAATTAGTCTTTCCTTGCAGGATTTTGGAATGATTGTGTGTACAGCACAGTGTTCGAAAAGAATGGTTGCTTTTCCTCTGTAGCTATTCAATGAGGTTAGAATTTAGTGAACATCCATCTAGGCAGAAAAGCTGTACTGAAGTAAAAGACTCCCTTCGACACTGGGTAACTACGTAACATCTTATTTTTCGAAGTATTCTATCCTTTAGAAATGTGTACAATGATGTTTTGTCTGAGCAAAGTACTACTGGACCACAGGCCAGACTAAGCACATGTATTTTAGATTATTAGGTCAGTCTTCTGGGAGATATCAGCTAGCTGGTGTCCAGAAACTGCCACTGAGCATATACAATCTAGGATTTTTGGTATTTGGCTAAATCTTGATGGATATTCCTCTCTGGTACAGACACCTCTTAACATTCCATAATGTCTATTATTCTGTTTCAAATCTGTGTGGTTTTAAAATTATTTATGACCCTAGCCTTTTCCTTGAAATTAAATGTATGGAACAGATATAAATTCAGTTAATCTCAATAAACGACCAGTTTGCAATGTTTCAGACTGCTCTGTCAACAGCGGACATGGCTCTGAAAGTCGCCTCCTGCCAATCCCGCTGGTAACTTTCTATTTTTCTAGGATAATCCTATACTAACATAAGACAGGCAACACTATTTAGAAGCAGACAAGATTTGCCCACCTCTTTTCCGCTCATCTCCTTGTCTATTTTTTAGAAGTGAAATTGCCTGGTTTAGGTACTCAGACTACTTGCTGATTTGGTCATTTCTGTAAGGTGGAGCAAAATAAACCTCACTAAGTTATTTAATGTTAGCCTAAATGTTGCATTCACTATGGTTGGCATCAAAACCACTGAATAACAAATTGTAGCAGAATCTCTCTGCAGTAATTAACTATTAATTAAGCAGACTGGGTCAAGGGGGAAAAACAAAGAGTGGTGTCAAAAGCACCGATGCTCTGAAGTTTTACTAAAAGCTGCAATGAACATGTAACCGTTCAGCTTATGCATACAGAGCCATATAGGTTACTTATTTATAGATCTTCATTTCCAACTAAAATGAAAGATCTGAAAACAAATCTAAACAGATAAATACATAGTTCTCATAAACTGAACTGAGAAACTACAGAACTTCCCTCAAAACAATGAACTCCAAACTTCTGAAACTACTTAACTTCATAAAAAATATGTCCTGCATTCTTCTACTTGCATAATGAGTGAAATGAAGCAGTAGAATTGCTTGATGGGTAGCTTTAGGTAGGTAGTGGCACTATTAAGATTCTTTTTGGCTGCATCTAGTGAAAGACTACTTTGAGAGGGATCTTTTACATTACCTTTCCAAACAAGACATCTTTCTGGAAGAATATAGCACACATAAAATATCATCAAATCATAGAATCATAGAATGGTTTGGGTTGGAAGTGACATTAAAGATCCCCTTGTTCTAATCCCCCTCCCATGGGCAGGGGAACTTTCCACTAGACCAGGTTGCTCAGAATCTTCAATCTGGTTTTGAACGCTTCCAGGGATGGTGAATCCACAACTTCTCTGGGCAACCTGTTCCAGTGCCTCACCACCCTCACAGTAAAGAATTTCTTCCTGATATCTAATCCAAACCTACTCTCTTTCAGCTTGAAACCATTTCCCCTTTGTCCTGTCACTACATGCTCCTCTCTGTCCCTCTCTGTCTTTCTTGTAGACTTACTGGAGGTACTGGAAGGCTGCAATTAGATCAACCTAAAGACTTTTCTTTTCCAGGATGAGCAAACACAATTGTCTCAGCCTTTCCTCAAGGGAGAGATGGTCCATCCCTCTAAGCAACTTAGTGGCCCTTTGCTGGACTCGCTCCAACAGGTGGATGTCCTTCCTCTGCTGCAGACCCCAGAGCTGGGCACAGTATTCAGTGGAGAGGAGAGGTAGACTCATCTCCCTTGACCTGATGACCACACTGCTTTTGAAGCAGCCCAGGATATGACTGGGCAAATACACACTGTCAGCTCATATCCATCCTCTCATCCACCAACATTCCGAAGTCCTTCTTGGCAGGGCTTCTTCTGAGCTGTTTACTCCCCAGTCTGTATTGATACCACGAGTTGCCCTGACCCAGGTGCAACACCTTGTACTTGGTCTTGTTAAATGGAGAGTCTTGTTAAAATGAGATTCCCATTCACCCACTTCTAGAGCTTGTCCAGATCTCCCTGGGTGGCATCCTATCCTTCAGGTATATCAACTGCACCATTCAGCTGGGTGTCNGCACCATTTAGCTGGGTGTCATCTGCAAATTTGTTGAAGGTGTACGTGACCCTGATGCCTCAGAGCTTTTTTTTGGATTTTTTAACATTTATAGATTTTAGAAAGAGTTGTGTAGGAAATGTAACTGTAATAATGTAATAATGTAACTGTAATATATCCCTTACCCTTAACATAGCAGTTTACACATATCCAACCCTATTATTCCTTTTCATATCAATCTCTTTAAATTCTGTTGCATGTTTAGTCTTTTTCAAGGTAGAATTGTAGAAAAAAACCCCTGTTTAAGAACATCTCACTCTAAGCCTGGACCAGGAGGTATTGCACAGACAGAGCAACCTTCAAGCCCTGAACTTTGGAGAAGCTCCAAGGACTGTACATGCTATGAAGAAGACGAAGATGAGGAAGAAGGGGTTCCACACGCCCCCAGACCCAATTCCCGAAGGGGCATGTCAGGGGCAGAATGGGGGGTGGTCAGATCTGGGATTGGACGGACCTTACTATAAAATCATAGAACCACTGTCCGGGTGTGCGCGTGTGGTGTGTATTCCCCTGGTCCTACGGCCTCATTAAAGTACCAGCTTTTTTAGTCTTGTCTTAAACACTAAATTGGCCTGGAGTCTTTTTCTCTGCTGTCTTTTTAGGCAACAACCCCTTCATTTATGTCATGATTGAAGATATTAAGTCCCCTATGGACTCCTGAGGGACACCATTTGTAACTGATGTCCATTGGAACTCTGAGTTGTTGACCACTACCCTCTGGATATGACTGTCCAACTACCTCTGGATGTGACTGTCCAACCACTTTCTTTTCCATCTAACAGTCCTCTCATCAAATTAACCTCTTCCCAATTTAGAAAGAATGACGTTGTGGAAGACCAACATATGCCTATTCCTAGTAAACTATATTCCTCTGCAGTGAACCAATAACAAACGTGGATTACGAATGAAATAGTTTGAGAGCCAAATTATCTGCAAACAAATGGAAACAAACTCTGTGAGATTAAATGCAGCCCCATATTGATCACGCTGAACTAGGACACACTATAAAACTATTAAAAAAAAAAAGCCAAGAAAGAAGTGTGTGATTTATTGAAACTAATGAGTTATCAACATGCAGTTTAGTCAGCACGAAAACTTCTGTGGTCAAAATCCACACAGGAGTAACGGGAGGGAAATTAAACTACTTCAAATGAAGTTCTACTAAGGAATACAGCCAAGTGGTGGGAACAGATAACAGGTTAAGACTGTGACTCCTCCACTTTACTTAGGCTTCCAAATCATGAGTGTTGCATAGCCTTCAATCCAATGAGGAACTGAGTATCATTTCTACAAGCCAGTTGAGAAACTGTTGTCTGGGTTCTTCCTCTTTTATTATTGAACGTTTATGGGGATCACTATGACTATTCTTTCAGTTAATGGTAGGTGATGAAAATTTGGTGGGTTCAGCTAAATACAGTCCCATCACATGAGAAAATATAAAGGGCCTACACAGAGCCAACAACGCCCTGCAAGGAAGAAAAATACTTCTGATTTAGTTCTGCATAGCTACTTCACTGGCACATTACTGCATTTGACAACTCAGAATATGAAACAACCACATCAGTTTTACTTCAATCAAGTACTGCATTCATATAGAGGCAGCTTTGTGTCACCTTCTCATGATGTCTCATGGCAAACTGCACACACTTCAAACAATGTATATCAACAAATAGATGGTTTCATTTCACAGTGTACATTACAGGAAAAATCTTCCCTGACAGCCTATTTGTCAGTGTGCCGGATGCAGCACTGTAACACCAGACCATCTGGAGATTCCAGTGAAAAAAACACTTAGGTTGAAATTCCTCCTTCGTCTAGTGCTCATTGAAAAGAGACGGAATAATGGGCCTTCTCTGCAGTTTGTCATAACATCAGAAACTGGGGATTGACTATTCTGCTTTTATTTGTATTGGTTTGAAAAAGAAGTGGATATGCTGTAGCGATAAAAGCAGAGAATTGAAATTAAGATTGAGTCATGACAAAACACTGCTAAGATTTACTCCTCCATTTTCACAGGGGGAGGAATGTGTATTCCATATACATGCATTTTCAGTCTTCAAATGTCACAGCACAAAAGTCAGCACACTACTCAGATTCAAACAGCAATTTTTATCACATTTCTTCATGAAGCCATGCACACTAATGAATTATTTTGACTTATTTGTATCTAAGAACCCACAGTCACTACTGACTTATGAATGCCCAGTGCTTAGAAGAAAAAAATCACTAACCAGTTTATTGCCGGTAATTGCCAGGTGGAGTTTTAACAGCAATGTTGGCTTACAGAGAAACATAATTCTTACAATTAGACAGTGTGAATTCTGTTACATATTATATTAGACCAGTCTGTCCAATAGACACAAAGAGAAAGAAAAGAATCTTCACAGCTTTTACAGTGATTTCTACTTGCTGCAAAACAACATTAACTGCTATTGTTGGATGAAGAATTTATTTGGATTATTGATAGTTATATAAATTATACATAGGTGACAGCTGCAAATGAAATACCAAAAAGAATTAAAAATATTCAGATATAGTTAGATTATAATTAACAAGGCCCTCAAGGGGGAAAAATGTGGATTGGTCAATGTATAGTAATTAAACAACAATCCCACTGTAGCCATGACATACTTAGTTTAATGACTAAACACTGATCACATTTGCTATAACATACATTATAGTTGAGGAATACCAAATTCTGTGCTTTAGTCTGATTTGCTGCTGATTAACAGCAGAAGAATCCAAACTTAGGGCTTTTCAAGAACAGATGGTGCTTCTTTCCTCTTCTTGTTGGTCAGAAATTCAGAGAAAATAAGGATGAAGATGGATGTAGATGGAGAAGAGAAGCAACCAAAAGAGGAGTTAAAAAAATTTGGCAAATCCCATAAGCAACTATAGAAACAAATTATATCCATTTTCCACTGTGGGTGTGCAAGTTTGAGGATTCACAGATGGCTTGGAATTCAGCTCCCCATCAGAGCTGAATCTGTTTCCAAGACAATCTGAAAAAGGGGTGCTGAGTGATTGCAAAGTGTTTCTTTTCCCATTTTTACTACTTGATAGTTTCCTATCTTTCCCTCCTTTTTCTCCAAATTAGCACACCATGAAGTAAAAATGGAAGTTTATTGAGGTATTGGGAAAAAATGGGCAGTGACTGTATTTGCCCAGAAGAGACAACTAAAAGTTGTTTTCACTGTGGGTTTCCTAAAGCCTAAGGGGACTTGAGGAGTTCTCATATCCACCCACCTATTCCTTATAAATAAAACCATGACTCACTTTTAAAAAATTGGTATCAAGTGAGTCTTTTTTTTCTTTTTTTTTTTTTTTTTTTGCATGTGTAGCTTAAGACACCTTAAAATGGTGGTCTCCATTTCTTTACCAAGAGGGCAGGAACACTTCAGAATTCCTGGAAATACAACCAAAGTAAGGCGCTGTGCTTCCATAAAGATAAAGTTAACCTTCTCAACTGTGCTGAATAAGTATCCAGTCAGTAGTTAGGTGTTAGAGTAAGTAACTAAGTGCTAGAACACAGTGCCAGAAACGGACTTGCTGGTGTTGAGAAGATATTGTCCATATTTATTCCAAACCACAAATTGCTAGTTTGGATCCTGGTATTTCCATATACTGACCATATCTCTTTCTTCAAAGTCCACCAACCTAGCAACACATTTTTTATATCTGAAGATGCTCTATTTGTCACCCAATTGCACCAGGCTCAGTCTGATAGGACTTGCATCTGTCCTTTTAAGTTTTAAAAAATCAAGCAATTGACCCTCCTAGCACATCTTCCTATTGATTAACATTATGAAAGAAGTAAGAAACTTGTTTTGATCTCTGCCAGACTCATAGTGGACCAAAGTCCCCTTGTGCACTGACTTACTCCATCATTTTCATTATCTGTGGTGACCCTCTTGAAATGTCATCAATACAGTTCAGCTTCTTGAACTATCAGTGAAAACCAATTGCAACAGCCTTGCTGAGCCCTTATTTGCTTCTGTCAGAGTTCATGGGGGCTTTCAAGAGTGGGAAAGTCAGAGGCGCACACGTGCCCTGCTTTGCAACAGACTATTCCCCCATGTCCTATCAGATGTAGGCATTTAGTTTTTCTACAAAGACAGTGGTTTAACTCTGTTTCTCACTACAGAATAAAGGCACTCACATTTAGAGTTACTCTTTTAGAAACTGATGGGGATTTCATAACAAAAGAAAGGCAAGACTTCTTTGAAGGGTGTCCAGAAAGAGTTAATATGTTTCCAAGGCTAAGACTGCTGCAAGGAAGATTCCTCTGTGGTCTGCTACATTTCCAGTAGAACTCTGCTGGGGTACATACTAAAATTTCTCCTATTTTACAGAGCTGATGCAGTCATGTTAGTGGCATGCAAATGATTTGATATGCCAGACACTGAAAAAATGATTGTTGATTGGTTACGCTACCAATAAATAGGTAGGTCACACTATTTATTAGGTTACACTACCAATAAATAAATAATGCCTAATAATTTCATAAATAAACATCTAAAACCATGAAAAATATAAAATGGCATGAAATTAAAGTTTAGAATGCAGAAATAGTAGACCAATTCTGTCTACACATGTTGCTGTTTGAATTACAGAGAAGTGCTATTTCCACAGATCTTTACTTCACTAAAATCTTTGTGGGCATGATACAAGACAGAAACATTTATTTTCCTTCATTGTTCTTAATGAACTGCTGAGGAACAAATTTAGCAGTGGGAGAGTTAAACTGAGGTTTTCATTTTCTGAAATGAAACTGTTATGTTAACAGTTATTCTCTTCCTATAGATGTTTCCCTTCCTATAGATATTTCAGAACTCCTAACAATTTCATTCAGTAAAGAAGAAGTAATTCACCTACTGCATCTCTCAGCAAAATGCTGGGTTTGAATCTTCATTCCTGTTCTTCAGTCCCTATTTCCAAATTGACCTGGAGAACTGCTGTTTTTTATGATGGCAATACATTTTTACCATTTGTGTCCATGGTTTAAAGATAGTGTTCTCCAAAAAAAACCACTAAAAAACTTCAGAACATAATACTAAAATCTCAAAACAGCAAAGTCTACTTTCCACTCTTCATTGCAAATCTCTTTCTAAACCTATCACAGCTGTGAATACCTAGTCGATATTAAAACATCTCAGTCAATTATGCTTAACTCTATAATAAGAACTATCAATGAGTAAATTTCTTTTACATCACCAATTTCTTCTTATATTTTAAGAACAATCCTTGAACTTCATGAATCTTCAGAAAGGTTGAGAATGCTATCTGGTAGGTCAGAACACAGCCCACATGTTTTAATGTATTTACTGATGTTTTGGGTTTTTTTTCTCATCCTTTGAAATCACATCTCAAATGAGAGAATACATCTGTAGACAAGCTGTTTAAGAACCCAAATGCTTGATAATCCCCAGAAGATGCATGAAAAGAAAGAGCTATAAAAGTAACAGCTCAAATTATTGCTGCTACTGCTTCTTGTTTGCTTACATATATTGCACTGTGAAATGCTAGAGCAGCAAACTGCAATTTTCCTCCTCACAGTAAAGTTATTGTCAGAAGTAGAAAGACTGTGGGTGGGACTTATTCAGGGTTTAAACACCTACAATAGATATCTATAATAGAGTGTGGAGGCCAACCTATTGCAGTTAATGATATGTAGAAAACAATTCTATACCTAACCACTGAGTGTCTTCTTCAGACTGATAACCTGAATTACTTTCTAGACTCCATTGACCACATGGGGCATTTAAATTCCCTACAGATAGCGTATTCTAACACTTCATCTCACACTTGGTCTATTTGACTGAGAAACAAAACAAAGCAAATTGATATTAAACCACATTCAATTCTAGAAATATAACCATTATGGTCCATCTTTATATAAATTTATATATATATAACTCCAATGATTATGACAGAAATTATGCTCCATTATGGAATGAGTACAAACCTTGTAATTATACAATCAGTATGTCATAGAGTACAAAGTAATTTAAAACATTAAACATGTATTAGAAATAGGATGACAAACACTTTGAGGTTTCATCTGACTTAAGAAAAAATTTCACTCATACTTAAAGATCTGATTCTCAGGATGATCTTTTTATCCATCACTAAAGTTTTCCCTTTCACAGGGCAATTTTGGAGTTAATCTATCGCATTTCCAGATTACCTGCTCAGAGCATATGTTGTCTAGAAATCCTTCCCAAATGAGCCCCCTCCTCCATATACATCATAAAATTCATAGCAGGTCATCAGGAGTCAATGAGGAGATGTCAGGGTAACTGCTGGATACCCCAGCATTGGCATATTTGCCCATGACCTGCTGTGGCCAGACCTGAAGACCCTTTCCCAGGCATTGTACAGCATCTTGAGAAGAGAGTGGGTTAATGCCACCAATGGAGAGAGGCAAACACACTTTGTTGGAAGGTCTATGTTGAGTGTATGTACACAAAAGCACCCCAGTATGTTACATCAGGGGCAAGTAATGCATGATGGCTCTTCAGCCAAGAATTTTTTCAAGCAAACTTTTGGTATCGGTTTCGATGATATCCAGATAAATAAGGTGATTCTCCTAAAAGCAGGACTTATCCTGGTGTAGATTTTATTAATATAATTTATATTATATAAATTAATAATTTAATTAATAGTATCATGTTCAACAGTATTAGATAGAGTTACTTCTTCACTACAGAACATTCAATTCTGTATTAATTCCTAAACTGTGAGTTTGAAAGTGTTATGCCTTTTTTTTATGTACTTCTGCCAACAAAGAAAAGTAACCTTAAGAAAACTACAGTGATATTTTTTATACACAGACCACTGAGATGTTAGAAAAAGTTAAATATATGTTTATTATTTATAGGCACACAAAAAGCTTTCTATTTTACAAAGAATTCAGACAATGGCAATAGGTTTCTTTTTCTTATTAGCCAGAGGTACTTGTTTTTAAAACTCCAAAATCTTTTCTCCAAAACCTTTAATCTCAACAATTACTTCATGATATGTTTTAAAGAGAATTCTTTTGACCACACCACATTTTGCCCAGTGTAGACCCGTTCTGTGAGGAAGATGGGGGAAGGAAGAAGGTGCTCTAAAATCAGTAGGAAATCAGTAGGAAAAATTCAGCTGCTCCCCAAACTATTGACAGTCACTTTTCTTTCTCATGGGTATTATGCTGAAGGTACATATAGTTCTGTAATTGTTTTCCAGCTTCTGCACTTTATGAGGGCTGGTTTTTGTTATATTCCCACCAACAATTTGGTTTCTTTCACTAAGGCCAAGTATGAGAGATGAAGTGCACCATTTTTCGCTGATTAGAGAGAGAACTATGCAGCTAGCTCACATTAGCTGCCTAATTTTTAAAGAGCTGAAACAAAGTTAATTCACAAGTTTATTCCATCCTTGGGTACGGCACTAGCTAGAGGGCAGAAGAAAGAAGTAAGGGAGTGATGCTCTGAAATTCTCACACTACTCAAGCGCACCCACACCTGCATGTGCATCCTGAATACTTTTCACAGTGCTGCTGAGCCCACCCTCTTATTTCACTATTTGGTACGACAGGACTACATTTTGCTTGCATGCTGTGGCACTCAGACAAGTTTAAAAAAGAAAAGTGCCTGGATTGCACTGTCAAGCTCTTATCAGTTTGACTTTGTCCCCTCTTTTGTAATAATATCTCCTTCAGGAGACAACTGTCATCTGCGTATGCATAAATCCAAGGCTTTGGTTTCTTTGTCTCTGACCTTCCACAGTCAAAATCCAGGGTGCATCTACATGTGGCTGTGGCAGTCTTCTGGTCTTTCAGCAAAAATGCTTGTGTGCTTCACGCTATTAAGTCACCTGCACATTTTCAGGCTTGCTCAGCTTCACTGTCATTTAAAGAACCCGCTTTTTATATGTTGCCTCAGGTTTCATACTAGTAAATTACGACCCTTTCACTTGTGTTAATATGATTTAAAAAGACATCTTATCATTACAAATCTGAGCCTAAACATATTTCAAAGAATTACTTCTCAGAAGAAAAAAACCCCCAAATAATAAAAAAACAAAACAAACAAAACAAAACAAAAAATCCTGCACAAAACAAACAGAGAATTGCATTTATATTAAAATGCAATGAGAGGAAAATAATCATAAGATATAACTTCAGAAGGAGTGGAAATAAAACAGAATAATGCACATTTATCAATGACACTAATGAGGTATGCAAAATCACAATTACACCATTGTATCTGTGTGTACAATCTCTTTTTATGACTTATAACAACTGAGCAGGTAGTAAAACAGATGTGTTTTATTAATCTCTAAGAGTCAAGTTCAGAGTTATTTAGCTGAATCCTGGGAGAAACACCTTGTCAAAATACCATGATGACCATTTTTAATTCCCAGTGTACATTGCATTTAAAAAGTTTACCAAAACTTTTTACCATTGAACAATGTTTTACATAGGTAAGATGCACAAAAATTGTTTGCAACATAATAATTATGGCTAAATTAAATATTTAACTCTGATTAAAGAGTTCTTTTATTTTTGACAGTGCAATGTGACTCAGAAGGCTTTAGACAATATCAGGTCCTTATTGTGCCAGACAACACAAGCATGCAATGAAGGCAAACACTGAGCATGACTGGACTTGACAGAAAAACACCATAAATCCTAAATCTGCAAATCAGTTATCATCAGAACTATCAGTGTCAGTACTGGAGACTGTAATATTGTGTTCTATACCATAAAAGAAATAAACTTTAGTAAATTTAATAAGAGCTTGCAAGTGTATTGTCCTTCTGGGCTGATTTTTTTTTTCTGTACTGTCCATTAATAATATAATAGATTAATATATAAATAGATTAATAGCTAATAAATTAACAACTTTAAAAAAATCCTCTAAGAATCCTCTATACTAAATAAAAAGGAAACATTTCCAGAACAAGTTTCTAAATCAGATTAGCTTTTAAAAACGCTTTTGTAAATGCAATTTATTTGTCTAGGAACAATCAGCTTAGCAATCACATCTGGTTTTCTATCACACTGGTTAACATAAATTTGAAAGGACCAAATAGGCCTTTGATTCTCAAAACCCCCCATCAAAACTTCAACTAAAAAAGGTCAATTCTATAGGTGGCTCAAAACAAGAAAGTAAAAGAAAAGCAAAAGTAAAATTTCTAAAATATTTCCACCAATTTTACTTTGTAGTAGCAACCACACTGTATTTAATTTACTTGTGGGCTGACTGAACAAAAAACAAAAACCAACCAACCAAACAAACAAAAAAAACCCCTCCATAATTTCACACAGTGCAGGATAATTTTGCAAATTATCTCAAGTATTTTGAAAACTATGAAAATTTTATACTGTGTGATTGTGGCCAAGGGTCAATTTACCTGGCAGGGTGAAAAACGAGGCTATTTCACTGTAAAGGAGCCACTTGCACATATTTCTCTTGAATAAAAATTAATTTGCAAGTTTCTGGAGGCCTTCCTCACTCCTTTTGGTCCTCTGAGCTCTCTTCATTGCCATCTCAAGCCAGGGAGTCATTTGTTGCTTTAATTTGTCAGAGCTGCATAGACTTCCTTAGAATAAAATCAGATATTTTTATAATCAGATAAAAATTACCAAGAAGACAAAACTCAGATTTGAAATCTAGAAGCTGCATCAGTTGATAAGTGGTAACACATGATTCTCAAAGTATCTCAAAGATATTAACCATCTTCAAATCTTTCACTGACACCACTCCACAAGCTAAGTTGAAAGAAATAACTTAGGGACATGGTTTAGAGGTAAACCTGGAAGTGTTAGTTTAATGGTTGGACTTGATGATCTTAGAGTTCTTTTCCAACCTTACTGATTCTGTGATGATTCTACGAACTGGCTGAAGACCTCCTATTATCACAAAGAAGAAGACTGTATCAGGTTACCAATAGCAGCATACTAAACCTTCAGTCCAAATTCTGCTTCTCTCTGTTGACATTCTGATTCCCCCAAGTACTTAGGATACTTATTCATCTTTGAAATCAATGATCTGTTTGTAGACGAAATACTCTTTTGAAATCGAGCAAGTTGCACAAGTTTCTGCCACACAAATTTATTGGGATCTGAAATGAATGAGGCTGAATCTAATTCTGAGGATGTAATCCTCATCAACTTTAGGGTAAAGAAAATGACAGCACATCACCTGGCTTTGCTTCATTCAAAGAGAGAAGTAGTCCTCTCTCTGCAAAAGCAGAAATGGTTGCTAGCTCTTAAATTAGTACATTATAAATGTGAGGGTTTGAATTACATTCAGAACTTGGGAGTAACAAGGGCATGAAAACACCATGTGAATTAGTCCAAGTTGTAGAGCAAGCAAGGGAAGGTGTCTGTGGCACAACTTGTGTGCTTTGCCTCTAAAGGTACTGTCTGAGTTCCACTAACACACACAATCTCAGTAGCTTTCTGTATCTGTACATGTGACAGCATGGGGACTGGGACTAAATTCTCAAACTGACATGACTGTATGTTCTCAGTTAAAGTCACTAAAAGACTACCAGATTTTCCATGTGCAGAACCACAACTTCAGGCCCACATTCTCAGGACAAGACATCTGATGACATGGAATACTTTGAAGAATGAGTTAAGCTCTTCTTTTGAAAAGAACAACACTACTAAGAATGGAATGGGATGAGGAAAGTATTTGAAGATTCATGTTGTGATAGTTAATTCAAATATATAGAAAGTAATTGGAAATCATCACTTGACATATTAGGCAGTAATGGACACCTATGGGACCAAACAACTCCACCAAAATAACAGAGGAGTGAAATGCAAAAAGCCAAGCTATTTCATTTTTTAGCACAACAATAAATACTCTCCAGAAGTAAACTATTATATCAACAAAAAGAAATAATAAGAGAAAAACAAGTCACTACATCTGCACCCTCATTTTACCAACATTAACTAATTTCTTTAACTGTGAAGAACAGAACATGATACTTCCTGGAACTTATCTATGGATATAGGGTGAACACTCAAATAAAATTACTGACAAAAACAGGACCCCAGAAGGCACCGATACATAGTTCAAATAATATTTTACTAAAAAAAAGAGAATTCACAGAATCACAGAATATGCCAAGTTGGAAGGGACCCCCAAGGATCGTTGAGTCCAACTCTTAGCCCTGCACCATGTGCCTGAGAGTATCATCCAAACACTTCTTGAACTCTGGCAGGCTTGGTGATGTGACCACTTCCCTGTTCCAGGACCCAACCACCCTCTGGATTAAGAACCTCTTTCTAATATCCAGCCTAAGCCTTCCCTGACACAACTTCAGGCCATTCCCTNCTCTTAACTCATATTCAACTTGCCATCGACCAGGAACCCCAGGTCCCTTTCCATGGCACTGCTTTTCAGCATCTCATTCCCCGGTGTGTATGAACATTCAGGGGTGCCCCATTCCAGGTGCAGAATCCGGCACTTCCCCTTGTTGTACTTCATTTGGTTGGGGATTGCCCAGTTCTTTAATTTGCCAAGGTTTCCCTGCCTTCAAGGGAGTGAAAAGGTCCTCCCAGTTTTGTGTCATCTGCAACTTGCTTAGTATCCCTTCCAGTCCTGCATCCAAGTCATTTATGATGTTGAAGAGAACAGGGCCTAAAATGGAGCCCTGTGGAATCCCACTGGTGGCGCGTCACCACTCTGGTGTCACTTCATTAACTATTACCCTCTGTGCTAGACTCGTAAGCCAGTTGCTCACCCACCACATGACGTGTTTATCCAGCTGTGTGCTTCACAGCTTGCACGTATAAAATTTATATTGCTTTAATTTTAGGATCAGAAGATTTCTAGACCCCTTAATATTTAATGATAAAATTGTAAAAATATGTTGCTCTTATGAAGTTTAACGTTTATCCAAGTCTGGCTTCAGAAATGCAGAAGGAAAGAAGAGGTTTGTAGCCTAAAATCAGCCGAAAAATTCAGACTAGACAACAAAATAATTAATTCAGTGTTTCCTCTGTATGTGAGTTATGTCCAGCAATAAAAAAAAAATAAAAGAAGAATTAATGATTTCTAAATCTTGATTTATTCTAATATTTCTGGGGGGAAAAGTATCTTTAGTGTCTATGGATACTTTATAGTTTATCTTGTTTACAAATTTAACAACCTGTGTATAAATTTGCCTGGATACAATTTAACAGTTCCAAGAGTTGGCACGGTCCATAATCCTGCTTAAGGAAAACGGTGGAACCAGCAGAGAGAAGGTGAAAAAGAGAATCAAAACAAAGGTCACAGACATCAGAATATTTAGTAATGTACAAGTACAACATGCATTTGTCTTTTGTCCTGAAACATCTTGGGGATGTGAGCCTAGAATGCTATTTACCTGACAAAATAAGGCCATCTCCTTCAGTGGGCATGTAGAACAGCTTTACACTCAGTGCTTAAGCAAAAAAATATTTTTGCCAACATAATTCTTCAGCACAAAATCTTTCCTGGGTAACAACATTTATGTTATGCAGCAAGGTTGGATGGTAAAAGAAGACAGGCTACATTGAGAACAGCTCAGAAGCATAAGAAATTCAGTAGAAAGCTGAGGTATGAAGAGTGCATTTACACCATGCTTCCAGAAGCTCAGCTATTGATATACCACACTGGATTATTACTAGATAAAACTGCCAACTATATTTTAATCTCCCCCCCCTCATTCTTTTTCCATGTTCAGCAAGTACTCACCTTCCACCGTTTGACATTGAGATCAATTATTCTGTACTTTCACAAGCTCTTTACAACCTTTGCTGATATTCATACTTGAAGTGAAATGAAAGGGTAGGAAAAGTCAGGCAATTATATTTTGAAAGTGCAGTGTTCTGAACAGCAACCCCATATAATCCTGAGCACTTTCAAACTACATATTCTGAAAGTACTCAGCATTTGTAAAGGCCTTTCCATTTTGAGCTTTATGAATTTTAGCATTCCTGCAGGGAATCATTTGAACCCAACAACTAAAAACAACAAAGCAGAAACTGAGAGTTCCTTGAGAATAGTAAATATTGTCAGCCATAAACTGCAAATAAAGAAACTAAGATACTCAGAAAACTAAGAAGAACATTTAAACATTTACGTAGAGCTCTCGTCCCTTAAAATCTACCCTTAGATGCCAGATACATGGTTTGATACCAGGCATGTGAAATTCCAACTCATCTCATTGATTTCATACCAGCCAACAGGGTCAAACAGCTGTGCATGGGTCTGACATCACTGTCAGCTGAAATGGCCTGCAGGAGATATCACTTGTTCATTCTGTGTGTCACGAACCTGACAATTAGATGAGCTGGTAAAATAGAAAAAGTCATCTCTCCAATTGGCTTGGTCCAGTGTTCAGAATTAGAAAAGAGAACACTTTGCAGAGAGTGATCCTTTTTCTGGAATGATGAAATATATATATTTTCAAAATCACCTCCTCCATCCTTTAGAAATAAGTCTCTAAATCTTGCCTCAAAGAATACAAAATAACATGCATGGAAAAAACAATTCTAATCATATTTACATGATGAATTAAATTATCTGTTGCCATACAAGAAAGAGATGCTGCAAATGTTGTTGACAGTCCTCTGAAGATATAGTGGATCTCATTAGTGATCAGAGAGACAAGCAGAATGATAAGAACTGTTAAGAGAGAAATACAGAAATGCACCAAGATAGGTTTACTTTGAAATCAGAAGATGTAGGAATCTACTATAAAGTAAAAACTTATATGAAAAATTAGGGAAGGGTTTTTTTCATTTTTTTCTCATGCAAAACCTACGGAAAACCTCAAAAATTGCAAAATGTAAGACTAAAAATCAAATATTAAGGGGTACATTTTCTTTTGAAACTCATTGCCACAGGATGGGAGAGAATTCAGTGTGTAAACAGCATCAAGAAGTGTTCATTCATCAAAAAGTATGTATTTCCAGAATTTCAGAACTTCAGGAAAATTCAAGTCATGGAAAAATCACGAGACATCTAGCCTGGCATTTCTGATTCGATTCATTCTGATATCTGGAGGTCCCTAAACCACTAATTTCCAGACTTTCAACAGGAAGGATTTTTCTGTACTTTCCTGTTTCTTATCCTCTTTCTTCAAAATCTTCCATTGGCCAGAATAAGTTAGCATATTAGGCAACATGGTCCATCATAGTTGCTGCTACATTTTCATCTCTTCTTATGTTCTAACCATTTTTAAGCTCTTTCAGTGCTTATGTCTGCTCTTCTGCAATATTATGACCTAAGCTCCTTGCTGTACAGTGAGATTTGTCTCTTTCTCCCACGCATGACTTGATGTTGCAAAGCTACTGTTCGGTTACTGATTTTCTGTGTATCACACAGCCCACTATAATTCTCATCCTTCAGCTCCTGTCCTTACAAACCCCTTCCTTCTGTCAGCCTGCTAACATTAATTTATTCTCATAGTTTCTGCTTGAATTTAATCTCCTCAAATAATGTTCCCTTTTCCTTTAGTCCTTTGTTATTCTACCTGTCCTTCCAGTGACCTTTGTCACTCTTGGCTACCTGATGTATTATCTCTATTTAAATTACTGTCTTTCTGGGTTTCTTTTTCACTTACTTGCCTGGAAAACTAACTGCCCACTTATTCTGCTGCCCTTATGATGCATGCTGTTGGAAATGCTAATAACTACCATGAATGTTATCAAGTAGGTCATGTTTCCAGTTCCCCAGACAAAACTACACAGGAGCTACACCTGTGATCTCTGTTTTACTACCCATGCTGTAGCCTATACTTTAGACAAAATATCATATACAGCCTCACAAAAGATTTCCCAAATAAATATAAAAGGGATCTTTTTCTATTCTGTTTTATTTCAGAAGTGGTACCACAGTTCCTATTTGCATGGCATTATATTGAATTATTAAGTGATCCTATTGCAGCAGTCCATGTAGGTTTGTGACACTTATAATTGCTTAAATCTACCTGTAAGAGGTATATCGCCCAGCAAAGAGGCAAGAAGAATCAGCCAGAAGCCACACAGAGCAGAGAGAATGAAGATCAGGGTGAGAAAAGAGACAGCAGAGAGAGAAATACAACCCACAAAACTGAGTACTGAAAGCTACCAAAAGACAAATCATAACTTGATTTTCCCATTTTCAGAGGCATAAATATGCAGGTTGCAGTAAATGGAAAAATAAGATAGAAAGTGCTTAAGCAGCTGAGTGTCATACTACACCAGAATGCCTACAGAGGAAAAAGATGAGCTTTGCCTGAACATATCTGTTTTTAAACCTCACAATATAATGTTTGTTAATTTAATGTCAAACTTCATAAAATCAGTCTGAATCCTGTACTCATATCCCACATTTTGAAATCCTTAATAAACAGTTTGGACAATTTTTTAAATGATTGAGTGCACTTTTGGAAGTAATGTCCCTTGAACTTAGATAAATGATTCTACAAACAATAACAATTATCAGCAACAGCCATCAAAATATTATTACCAAATAATATTTTGGTGATGAAGGCACAGTGGTGGATTCTTTTGATATGAACTGTTATATGCACCACAACATCTCTCTGTGATATTAAACAATAGCAAAAATGTAGGAAGCTGGAGGTAACAAAATAAGATAGAGCCTGTACATGTCATGAAAAGCCTACAGTGGAAGTTATTCCTGCCCTTGCTAAAATGCAGGATTGTGAAATCACAGTGGCAGCAGCCAAGCCAAGCGACACATTACTACCAGGACACACACATTACCAGCTGATGCAGTTGGAATTAAAGCTTCCTCAGGTATCTCTTGTTTCTGATCTCTGCTCCTGTCCCCTTTAAACTGGTTTCCGTGCAATCTGTGAGACAAAAATTAACATTTTGTTTCCTGCAGCTGGCTTTGCCTGGGTAAAGGTGTAGCCTTGAGTCAACATTCAAGTAACAGCTCTGAAAAATGTTGCTCCTTCAAAGCTTAGGTAGTTAGATGAGTTAGCTGTACTTAGTGTTCATTCGTATTCTGTCAATTATAATTTAATCATGTCTGTTAATGGAAATTCTAGGAAAATTATTATTAAGTGAAAACCAAAAGCCTTTGTTACCTGAAATTATACTGAAATTATATTGGACTTACCTCTAAGAGTTCAAAGTATTTCTCAATAAAATCGGTATTATTTTTCTAGTAGCTGGTTTTACCATTAATGTAAATTAAGGATGTTTGGTACCAACAATTTACACAACTTGCATCTTCATGTAACTCCAAGAAAGTCATTGAATTACAGCAGGCATGTAGTTTCCTAATATATTTACATGCAGGCTTTAATGGACACTGGGAGAGTTCTTCCTCTTTTACTAATTTTTGTTTAATTGCAAACACTTCTTGTTCATTCTTAATCCTAGCTGAAAGAAATGTGTCTGGATTTTCAATTAAGCTTCAACTATTTTAGCCAAATTTAGTCTAGTTTTCATTAGTAATTGCATAGCCTGAATTAAGAATTATTTTTTTAACAAACTTCTAACTATCTTTTAATGAGATAAAAGTCAAGTGATAGCATTTGTCTACACAAGTAGTCCTTGAACGCATTTCACACTGCTTTTGCATTTTAATAGCACTTAGTATAAAATCTCCTTTTTATTTGTTCTCCACTCACTCTGTAAACAGTCATTGGCAGCAGCCAAGTCTCTGCAACCATAGCAGAGTGCTCTAGCCAGCTGTACACAGAAAGGTGTTTCCTTTTCCTTCTTTCTGGGGGTTGGGGGGGGAAAAGAAAGAAACAGTTTGACATGCCAAATCCTGCCTCTTCTCTTCAAGACTGCTGGGTGATTAAGAGACTCTTGAAGATGTGTCTGAGTATACTAATCAGAGAGCTTGTGTCTCTGAAACCATCAGTGAGTATCTTAATCACAAAAACTTTCACAAGAAAGAGAAGACACCAGCAGTATTTCTACCTCTGGAAAGGCTGATCTTTGTGTGGGTTCAGGAAAAAAGGAGAAGAAACCTAGGATGCAGCTGTCAAGGCAAAGGGTGATGCCATTTGAACAACGTGGCATGTCTCCAGTTGCTGCTACAGGAGGGGGTATCTCTCCTGCAAATCCTGGACAATACCTACAAGCTATGTGCAGGTACATCAAGCACTCTGGAGAAATTAGAACAGCACTAGACATGAAACATTAATGTTAAGGTCATGGAATTGTTTTCACAGGAGTGAGTAGTGAAATTTGTTAATTAAGCCTAGGTTGCCAAGTCTTTCCAAAATGTTTCCTGTTGAACAAAACTAATTACTCAACTGCACTAATTTCAATAAATAAAATACTGACCTTATTAGCATGCACCGCTAAAAGTGTTTCCTTGTAGTCCTGTCCTCACATAATTTTTTCTGGATTAAACACACTTTTGCCTAGAGGCAACAAGGACTTTTAATTAAACAAACCTTAAATGTTCCCAGATGTTAAGTTGCAAATACTATATGCTATCTGTATATATTAATAATAAATTAATAATGCTTTCAACCTTCAAAACTGATTGTTTAAAATCTAACTTTCTGTTGCTGTCATGATCTGTAGTCGCTGCATATAGAAAATAATATGTAGCAACTTTCCAGCACTGACTTCATAACAAAAGTACCTTTCAGCACAAAAAAACTTTGGGAAATTCTGGGTGAAGAAAATTTATCTCGAAGCAGAGGCAAAGGGACAGCATCCAAAAATCTTACGCATCTTTGTGACTCTACTGGCATATCTTGTTTCATTGGACAGGTCATGTATTTCTCTCTAAAAACGAGAACTCAGACTGCTTGTGGACATTGGCAGCAGCAAGGAGCAGGAAAGTGGATCAAGAAAGAAGTTGTGGGGCTCAGAATCTGTTAATTTGTCATAACTGTTTCTGGTAGTATCTACACTGAACTAAAGGCAGTTCAAAGTCTGCCTGAGACTAGAGGGTTAGAATATTCATAGATGTGCAATTTCTCATTGCTGTACACAGGTAAATATGAGTTAACATATATTCAGGCATATTTCACAGACACAGCTTAAGGAAGCCTTCTGTCTAAAGTTCGCAAAAGTTCAGACAAAACCTGTTCAAAGCCAAATTCAGAGCTCATACGAAGAAGAAATGGATTTACATCTGCTACATCTTGGTTTGGTTTCCATGTTTATTAACCTGTCCTGACTTTCCAGCAGTTGCAGTTTGAGGAAAATCAACAAGCTTTGTCTTGAGATTCTGCAAATCTCACTGGACAGCTAGTTTCCCCAGCTTTTCTTCCAGAGCATCCAGCTGTATCCATAGGTCTCACACAGAGACTGAGCATAACAACACCTGTCACAGTCCACTGGGCTATCAATATCCCTGACACCATTGCTTCTTTTACAGATTGCTGTTTACCTCCTATTGTTCTTGACCTCTCCTCCCTCCTCTACAAGATTCATACAGGTTCATTGGAAACTTCATTACAAAAAAATATATTGTATACAACAGTATCTTTAATATTGTGATTCTGAACCAGTACAGTACAAAACAGAATCCCAAAGTCATTTAGCATGAGAACCACCCAGGTGTATGAAGCTAAATCATAAATGAAAAACCAATATCAGGTTTTTCCTTTTTGAGTATAGGATAAGACAGTCAAGCACAAATAAATCTAATTAAAAAAGTGACTTTGGCTATGTTGTCAATTCTATATTATTTAATAAGCCCAGTGATATGACGCTAATGGAAATACTGATGTTTTGAGAAAAACTTGGATTTACCAAAACACACAAACATATAGAAGGAGAGGCCCACCTAGTCATAAAAAATTGTTCCCCAAACTGACTAGCACTAACTATATAAGCATTCTGATTAATACTGACTTCATAGCATTCCTCTGAATACCTGCATAGTCTTGTAGTTTGTGTTTTGTTCAGTGTCACAGAACAATACATGTGCTTGCTGGATGGGTACTCGATGGGTATCAGGTCTTGATTTATGCTCTGTGCTGAGTTTGTATATTAGCAATCATTTTTACAGTAGCAGTTCATTGCCTCTTTTCAGAATACACTGAAATAATCAGTTAATATTCAGTCTCAGAAACCTAGAAATATTTTACATCTCAGTGTTGACATTTGTGCCTGGTTATGTGCAAAGGCCGTAGGATGTCCTCCTGCCACGAGACCAAAGGTGCAGTCAAGAGTGGAAGAGCTACGGCACCCATAAGACATGGATTCATCAGTAAAACATGGGCTGATCCTATCTATGCCAGTGTAGATAGTCCTCTAAAAGACTAACAGACAAAATTGTTGCTGCAGTTCTCTATGAAGTATGTGTGGGAAGGGCATTTTGCAACGAAAGCACATTGATACACTAGGAAACACAGGAGGGAGATAAGAGAGATTTGGGCATTTAGCAGAGGTCAGGGATGGGTGAACTGAACTCTTCCCTTCCTGGCAAGTGTTCAAGCTGCTCTGGGCAGCTGGCGGCTGCAGAAGTTCAGCTTGGTGATATCAGATACTGTATAAGCACAGACAGCTAAAACCTGCCTTGTCCTCTTCCCAGGACAAACTCATTCACAAATAAATCTCTTGATTAAGTTGAACTGCAGAGGTCAAAAATTCCTGCTAATCCTGTATGATTTATCACCTTCTGGAGTTCTGCTGAAGAAACACAAGTCTCTCTTGTTTTCTTCTGTTATTCATGAGAAAGAATGAATATGAACAGCTGGGGTTATTGTCTTGAAGGTTTTTTAATTCTTATAGAATGTGCATGGCTTTTTCTATCTTAGTTGTTTCTATCTTAGTTTATCTTATCGAGCTGGTTTTGGCCGGGATAGNCTCTTAGTTGGGAGTAGGTCTTCTACTTTGTTATTTTTCCCTTTCGAGCTGGTTTTGGCCGGGATAGAGGTAATTTTCCTCATAGTATCTGGTGTGCGACTATGTTTTGTATTTGTGCTGGAAACAGTGTTGACAGCACAGGGATGTTTTCGCTACTGCTGAGTAGTGCTTGCACAGAGTCAAGGCCTCTTCTGCCTCTCACCCCACCCCAAGCCACCACTGAAAAGGCTGGGGGTGCTCAAGAAGTTCAGAGGGAAGACAGCCAGGACAGCTGACCCCAACTGACCATAGGGATGGCTCATACCATATGGAGTCATGTATAGCATATAAAGCTGGGGGAAGAAGGAATATGAGGGGAACGTTTGGAGTGATGGCGCTCATCTTCCCAAGTCCCCACTAAATGTGATGGAGCCTGGCTTTCCTATATGGCCTAACACCTGCCTGCCCCCGGGAAGTGGTGAATGAATGCGTTGTTTTCCTTTGCTTGTGTTCATGGCTTTTGCTTTACCTATTAAACTGCCTTTATCTCCACTCATGAGTTTTCTCACTTTTACCCTCCCGATTCTCTCCTCCATCCCACCAGGGTGGGTGAATGGCTGTGTGGGGCTTAGTTGCTGGCTGGGGTTTAAAACATGACACCAGTAATAATAACAATAACAATAAAAACCCAAAGTATTTGGATATTTTCATCTTTAGATTCTCAAGAGCCGGAATCCATCACTTTATGCCACTTAGTAGGCAGCTTACTATCAACAGTGTGAGGCATTAATTAAACTAATTATCCACAAGCTGGCCATAAAGTACCTCTTTTGATGGACTGCCCTGACATATGACAGAAGTCCCTGAGGAACCAGCATTGGCAGTATTCTGAGTAATGCAACACTGAAAATTCTGACTTCTCTGGACCCATAAAGGTAGGAGGGAAAAGAAGACAGAAATTTGTATTTATTTGTTCTCAAAAAGAAAAGAGTATAGCTCACTTTCATTATTTACACAAAAAACAACTGTTTTTCTTCCTTCTGAAACCAGTGCAATTCCTCATATTTTAAATTCAATATAAAACAGACAGCTCTACTGTGTTGCATTGGTAGCCAGCAATATGCTTCCAGTAGCTGTTATCCATTTGCACTAGGCTGACATATGCATGGGGGGCACCAGTACAAGGCGAAGACGCCACAAGAGTCCCAGCTGACGTAATGTTCTAATATCTTAATTCATTTTATAGTGTTTTTCACTAAGCAACAAATGTCAAGTTTGGAAATTACAAATCAGATATCAAGCAATCTGAAAGAGGAAAGTTTTGAAAGCAGCATTAAATTTCTGCAACATGGTAGAAATTTGTTACTAAAGACATGATTCTAAACCATCTTTTTTCTTTTTTTATAACACACAAAATAATTGCATCTTCAGAGAACAGTTCACCATGCTGACCATGTATTTTGGGAGTCTGCATGCATATTTTCACATGCAATGGAAGGAAAGACATTCTATAGCAGAAAATAGGATCTCTTTCTCAGTGTCTGATTAATTAAGTGCCATAAATCAATGGAATAGAAGTATTACCACATTTTTAATACTGGGATTAAAAACTTAATCCAAAGTGTGAATACTTGTTTTTAATATCCATCTAGTTAATAATGATAATTATCAACCAAATTTGGAACAATGACTTCTAATTTTATTTTTATTTTACTGAGAATTGCATGATTTAGGATACAGTGAGAGGGAACTCTTAATATGAAAGTTAAAAAAAAAAATCAAAGAGAGATTTTTTTTTTTCATTTTCAGTCAGACTGACTTTTTGTTCTTGCTGTGCTTTGGTGTCAATCTTCTTGCTCTGTCCTTCTTCCCTCCTCCTTGAAAAGACGTCTAAAATTTTCCATTTGATGCTGTCCATTAATTAATAAAAAATAAAAGTTTACATACATGCATTTGGAAGCAAAATCTGTTTTTCAGTGCAAATACTTTCTAGTAAAGTTCAGTGAATAAATAAACAATGGGCACTATCTAAATACCACATTTCCCAGAAATGATGCAAGAACTTTAAAGGTGCAAGGTGAATCTACACTGTGTTTTTATATTTGGCCATCTCTCTCAATATTATCAAGTTTCTTAGATGAAAAACAACTTCTGACAAGTCAGTGAAAGCTCTACAACTTATTATTCAGTTTGAAAATTTGTGTCCTTATAAATTCACATAGAAATATGTGAAATCTGATTCTAGGAAAATGTTCTGTGCTGGACCAACAGGGCATAAAGATATTCCTTTTCACTGCTCTGTTCCACTACATTCTGCAGGTGCCCCTGATTGTGTGGCAGGGTTTAGAGACTGAATTCCACAATTGTTTTCATACTACTCAAAATTTAAAATAGAGAGCACTAATGCATATTATCCAACTATTGTTAATTTGTAAGTGGATGTAAAAGCCTTTTAAAAACATTATCAAAGTTAAGGGAAAAGATCATAACCTGCATAGAGCTATTAGTAAGTAAAAGCACAAATAACATCAAATAAAACACAAATAAAAAGTGCAAGCAAAAAATAATGCAGCAGAGAAGAATAATTATCTTAACATGTAAAAAAAACCCACCAAAACCCAGGCATTTTGATATTGTATTTTAAGTCACAGGCAAAGTTATTGCCATTTGGACTTTGCATGCCTAATAATAGTGAAATTAGATAATTATCTAGCTGAGAAATAGGCAAGTTTTCAAATGTCCAGATGGTTCCACCACCCACCTCATTTAGCAAAGCTTCCTTTATTCACACTGCTCTAACATGCTGCCTATTTCCTCAATTTGTACCCATTAGCTGACAAGAAAAGGGCTGAGCTCAGAAATCAACAGGCTCTGACAGGAAACCAATTCCCAGGGGTCCCCTTAGAAGAAGTAGGATTTTAACTGATGTTGCCCAGGAGACAGCTGTAGCAACTAAGTCCGTATCTAAAGTAATATTAGTGAAGCAGGTCAAAGGATTTAGAGTACAAAGATCTCTTAATATTCTTGGTAAGCTGCATGGAATGATCTTTAGCCCACAGGAAGGCAAGCATGGGCTCGGGATAAGAACACTAATGAAACATTTCCCACTCACTAGTGAAAAAAACTTCCATGTCCTGCTAAGTGATCCAGTTACAAAATGCAGTTTAGATGTTTGGAAGATATAAGACATGCAGTCAGATTTATGGTGGAAGGTGTCTTCATGGTTGTGCAAACATCTGAGAGTTCCCCAGTTCTGGAAGCTCTGAATAGAACTGGCCGCCTCACTGCGGCTGCAGACATGTTGCAGGCAAAGGTTTGGTTTGCTATGGGTCACGTTTGTAAAATACACACTCTTCTGATATTAGTGGCACACTTGGACTTAAAGGAAAGACAGGGAGGAATACACAAACAAGGTCATTTGACAGATGTTATCTTCCAGAATATCAAGATATGCTAATGGCTACTTTATTTTATATTTATGAATATGCGGACAACAAAAAATAAATAAAATGTTTGGAGGTTTTTTTTTGTTACAGTGAAAGCAGTCAGTAAATAATGAAAACTTCATTTCAACCTTCATTTCAAGGTCTTTAACGGTAAGTGCCTAGGAGAGAAATGTAATTCACCTGACACTGAACAAAGCTGAGATGCTGTGATGACTGTATCTGTTACACAGCCTGGGAAACATATTAGTTAATTATCTGTAGGCATAATGATTCTCTGACAAAACCTAAATTAAAATGGAGTTGCTACTGAGAGTATATATTAGTAGTTTAAGGTAAATTACCAACCAGGCATTTTATAATTATCCTTAAATATTTCATTTTAGTCTAAGACATTGAGTGAAGGTTAAAAGAAGGCCATGCATGTTGCGAGGCAAAAATCTAGTGGGCAGGCCAAAAACCCCTTACTTCAGCACTGGCAAAGATGCCACAGATTACCAATGAAATAGATTTTGCATTGAACTCTAGTCCCCAAATGGCATCAGATAACAAAAAATTCATTTTGCTTATAAGTGGAGGTGTCAAACTATCAAACTTTTATAATACAGCATAAATAGGGGATACTTTGGAACTGACACAGTATCAGTTGGTGCTAGGTGGCAAATGATCAAATCTTTAATAACTAAAAAACTAAAATCTTAATCTAAAATCTTTAATAACAAATAATCTAAAATCTCTTAAGAACAAAATTCACATTAGGTACCCTTTAGAGAAGAAAGATACTTCTCTAAAGAAGAAAAAGGTGAAAGACATACAGAAAGATTACTTTTACAAGCCTTAACAGTATCAGAGGAAGTCGATCTGACCTGCAAAATACAGTCAATGAAGAGTACTGAGCTTTCAGTTACTTCTAACTTCTGCTACAAGATTAGTAAGTAAGAGATTACCAATACACATGCAGTATCCCTAAGGAGAAAAGGAAAACAAAATTTAACAAATCAGTATATTAAGCCTCAAAAGGGGAAGAGAAAAGTGCCTGAGGCACTCTAATTTATCTTGTATTGTATTAATATATTGTATTATTAGTTATCTGTTTATAAATAGTGGTGTATAAATACTATCATCCTTTTTGCCCTTCAGCTATGTCTATTATCCTAAGTAAGGGAAATATGAGGACTCATAAATTCAGTTCAGAAACAGCATCTTTCTTTAGTTGGCTTAATAGATAACTGCTTTTAAAATATTAGTCTTAAAAAAACTCCTTTGAAATAGATAAATACATAGTTCTTAAAGAACTACATTCTCATCCTTCATTACAACATATACATTAAGAACTGTCATCACTTCTGAATATGAAAAAGCTTGAAGAATGTTTTATAGTTCTCTCTCCCACATTTCAGAGTAAGTATCTCTCAAAAAGTCAAAAGAATCAAGAGGTAAAAAAACCCCAGCCTATTATATGCATTTTTTCCTTTAATTCAACAGAATGGGAGAGAGGTCACAATCAAGGTTTCAGATTATTACAATTTGCAATATTGCAATTTCCCAAAGGATTACAAAACCTTCAGATTTCATCATATTCCCTTAATTATTTCCTTCATTTGCAGGAAATTTATTCAGGGAAGTGATGCTTAATTTACTTTCCTGACAAATAATGGACAAGGCAACAATACAATTGCACTTCCTGACACTTCAGTTACCAAATCCACTCTGCTTGCCCTCCCCAGCTATGATGGTAACTGTATTTTTGCTCTATAACAGGTGAAACATCAGAATGGAAAAAGCACAGGACAAATTATGATATGTTTGCCTTGGTAACTATTGTTTAACAGTGAGGTGTGTCTATTGGAAGCCTTTGTGCATTTCTGGTGAAAAACTATAATCAGCTTTAATCTCTATGGTTTCCTTTATCTCCTTGACTCACTAACATTAATACCAGAGTGGCCAGGACTCAGCAACAAGCTGCTTTGCCATAGCAAACACAAACTACTATTGTTGTTTAGCAGCACTGCTTCACTCAACCATGCTAAGGAAATACACTCTCTCTTTTTTTTTTCTTTAGATTCAAGATTTGCCATCTAAAGCAAAGGAAGACGTCCAGCTCTTAAAATGTCTATTAATTTCATTTTAGTTGTTAGGTTCTTTGGAAAATATACCTGTAGTAGGCTTTCCAATAGCATTTTCCCTTTGACATATGATTCCTGGTTTTCAGCTACTGGGCATTTGGTTTGATTAATATTCAGCTAATATCAGAAAATCATGCCTGTACAGTGGTGTAATTCATTTTTTTTCCCCTTGAGGCTGATCTCCACATAATTTTTTACACCAGTTTAATTTCCCTATGAGGAGTCTTCTTTTACCAAATTAATTAAGCAAATAAACCTTCAATTTTGATTTTAACAAGCTGGTGTTGGATTGTCTCTTACTACACAAACTATATTTCTATCTAGTATCAAAATAAGCTGTCCTGATATAAGCACATCTTTCTTTGTGTTGCATTAATAATATAATGCTATGGGTTTTTATATGCTACAAGATATTAACAACATATATATATATAGTAGGATAATTAGAAGTACTATGTAAAGAAATCTCTAGAAAGCAGAGATTTCAGGGAAATGAAGGTGTGCTAGTACAAGTAAAGGCAGCAAGACATAGGTGAATATTACTTTGTTATGTAACAGAATAACTATAGATCTTTTCACCTAAAACTGAAACAGATCACTTTAAAAAAAAATGTGTTTACAGTCTTGGTATAGAAGGGATCTCTGAACTGTATTTACTTCACAGAGCCTGCAGATTTCCTGGGATACACTCTGGAGGTGCTTCCTGATTTTCTCAGAGAGAAACATCCTCACAAGTGTGTTTCTTCCCAAGTGCATGTTCCTCCAGAAAGGACTGCAGTGTGCTTTCAGAGGTATCTGGCTCTAAAATGCATCATAACATACTCCAGCACATAAATATAGATAGTGTCAAAAGATTATAAGGACTCAGAAGTAATGTATGTGTGCATTTGACTCTTGGTATTCTTGTGCATATTGTCTTAAAATGAAGAAGGTTTTCTACAATATACAAAACTAATGGCATCTATCCATTTATTGGTTCATACATTCAAGCACACATTCATTTATTCATGACTAAATCAATAACCACATTTCCCACGTCCACCCAAGCTGAAGAGCTCTTTGTTCACAACTTGAAGGAGAAATTCAAGGACAATGGGTTAATGCAGTTAGAAGGGAGGACAGAGAAGGGCTGATCTAGCTAATGCTGTGCTACACTGAAAAGTATTGGAGTGATTTCTGAGTAAATCATTGACAGTAAAAAGCTATATGGCTATATACCCATGGCAGGTCAAGGAAAGGGTGTTCCATTATTCTCTTTCCTGCTCCACTTTCTCTTGAAGGACAAATGTGGCTAAAACACAACATTTTGCCTTTTCATATAAAGGTTTTGTTGCCTTTGATGTTTATGAGAACAGTGTTATTCTTAAGCTTTTCAGACTTGAGAAGTTTCACTGCAGAACAGACTAAAGATTATACAAGAAATGTGTTATATTAAAATGTTGGTAATTATGACGGGAAATTACGGAAAATGTGTATATGGAGAACAATGAAGTATAGTCTTCACTTTTAAAACACCTTATTTTTACACTTCTAAATATTTCCCCAAAAGCAACAGAAATATCTAATATACTACTAATGTACACAATCCAAGGAACACATTTCACCATAACACACAAGGTTCTTATAGCCCAGTTCATGTCATCTTTAATGGATGTCCAGCTAACACACCCTATCAAAGGACTGCATGAGCCCTTTAAACTGAAACCCACATGAATACATTCCATATAAAGGTCACTGCACTATTTAACCTTCATGGACTTTGTCATGTTTGTTTTCTCAGGTAATTTCATACCCTGAAAAACACTGGAACATATTTAAGGATCAATACTTTCATAAAAGGAAATTTTTTATTTTCTGCAAAATTTGAAGTTATCAAAAATACGCAGGAAAAAACTGTCGTGAGCAAACATTAAAACACTACACCACATAAGGAAATTTTGGATGATGAAAGGAGGTATAAGCAGGTTCAGTGCTCAGGACCATGTATTTAGAAATGCATCCTTTACTGAGGCAAATTGAAGGGCCTAGCTGTTGGTTTCATTTAGCAGCAAATTTCAACAGTACAATCCTGAATACAAATTAAATTAGGAAACTGATGCTAAAAACTTGACAAGGAATTTGTTTACTGACAGCAAATGGTTATATTTGAGTAGAGGATTGCAGAAGAGGGAGGACTGGCTAGTTACTGTTTCAGTCAGTACATACTGCGGGTGCTTGCAACATTAGCAATCAATAAAGCTCTAAGTAGCACTGGCCTAATACAGTGAAGAAATTCTCAGAGTTTAACAGTGCAATTGAACCTGCAAGAGACTGTACTTACAGAGAAAGCCTGGCAATCCTGGCAATGTCCTGATTAGAACAACAGCACTCCTGCTGCTCAGGGAACTGCGAATTGAAATTTTTTGGCGATTTTAAAAAGTAGTCTTCCGCAGTAGTGAAAATGCATGCTACTTATTCCATGACTGGGAAAGAACCTCTTTCTCAAATAGACAGAAGAAAAACAGAGACTCAAAACACTAGCAGCAATTCTGTCTTTGTTTTTGTTGGGTTTTTTTCCCTAAAATAAGCAGACTACAAACAGATAACCCTGGAGGCTTGTCTGGGTTCGTTTTCTATCGGTTCACTAGCCTTACCTGATATGAGCACACAGAGCTCCTGAGCTGTTCAGCTTTGCCTAGCCTGTCTTTGTTAGCCATCTCTTGACAGGCATTCTATTTGAGGATTGTGGCAGTTGAGAAAATTCATGTTAAATCAGATCATTACATTAAATTTTAGCCTCCCACATGAAAGATTTGACAACGAAAGCTGGCCTCATAGAAACCACAGCAGGTTCTTGCACATGTGCAATTTCTGTGTTAACATTTCATTAGAATGTGGGTTGATGCAATGGCATGAATGAGTAAAATCAAGGAGCAAAACTCAGCCTTAAAATCAGAGCATTCCCACATTTATTGCTATTTCAGCATCCTCAGCTCAGCTCTAATGACTTGGAAACACTGCTTGGCCTTAGTTCCTTTCCTGCTTTTAAACATTTTCACACTTCTAGGAAAATTATTTAAAAAATTTAACAGTATCTCTAAATGTCCAAAATAAATATTCAAGAAGTTCTGTTTTAATTAACATGCATTTGGAGTTGCTACCTCTTAACAAAAGGTAGAAAACATCTATTTTTATTTCACCTTCGATCAACAAATATATCTGACTTCATTTGGAACATACTAAATACAGTAAAGGAAGAAGTTTTTTACTATGGTAGAGGTGAAACATTGGAATAGATTTTTCCAGGTGGAAGCCCCTTCCGTGGAAACATTCAAGGTCAGGTTGGATGAGGCTCTGGGCAATTGAGTTGAAGATGTCCCTGCCCATTTTGACTAGATGACCTTTAAAGGTCCCTTACTACATGTATTATTACATCATTCTATGACACCACATTTTCAGTATTTATATACTTAAGGAGTGGATCCTCAGGTATAGGACAAGAAGGGATTTCCCAGAAGCTGTTCCTTGAGCGAAGCTATGTTACATTACACCGGTTAAAACCACAGCCCTTTAGTGTTACTGCAGGTGGTAGGTGCTTTTTAAAAATACTATTCAGGGTTTTCAGCTTAACATCTCGGCATAGGACCGTAGCTGAAACTGTCTCCAGCAGGAGATAACATGAGGCCTGCTCAAGGTGCTGCCTCCTGATCTGAGTCATTGGACAACTCTACCATAAAATTCAAGGTGTGTAAAAATAAGCTTGGATAGAAATCATCTGGTCAATGTCATTTTATAAATTCCAGTTTATGAAATATTTCAGTATTGTGGATTTATTTTTTTCAATATTTGTTTGTTTCAGCATATGTCTCAATATTTGTTTCAACAATGTGCAAACGTTTTATTTTGGTAATGTTATATGTGTGGCAACAATGTTTGTGTCAATATCACAATCTTTATTTCTGTTTGATTTGCATATAATACTAAATTTAACACATGATATACAGCATATTTTCAGAAACGTAATACAAAAAAATTTTTTTAATATATTCAGTATTGGCAAAGAAATATTTTATATTATGCAAAGTTACATATTGGATGTTATAAAAGTGAACGTTTTAAATATTAAAAAGGAATTACATTTTTCTTTTATTTTTTCAGTGTTTGCAATCTCTATATATATGATCACTAAATATTTCATTTCAAGCAATTCTTCAAAATCTGAAGCCTTTTGTCAAAATTTCCTTGAATACTTTATTTATGACAGAAAGTGTGAAGTTTGGGAAAGAAAACTACTGAGCCTTTTGAATCTCCATCCTATCTTTACAAGATAGGAGAAGCCTTCTCCATAAAAAAACTGTCTTTAGTTATTAGAACTAGGGCAGGATCATGTGTAAAAGATACTTAAACTTAAAAAGGTATTTAAGCTACAGCATGTGGGGAAAACAAAAAGAGGAATGCCACTAGACAAAAAAAAAATAACACGGAAAAGGACACAACCAATTCCATTCAGAGGTCATCATTGATGAGGCTGCTGAAGAATCAGATCTGCAGTTTGTAAACTGTGCATTCTGGGCTCCCAAATTTTTTGGGTTGTGCAGATCTAAGCACGAGTCCATCTTACATATGGTCTTTAGTCATTATAATGCAGTCATTAGCCCCTCAAATTTTATAAAAAGTCTGTATAAAACTACTTTTCCTAACCATATCTCTCTGCTTGACCTCATTCTTCACAGAGTTTTCTATCAATGTTTGTATTATTTGATCTTGCATGAGAATTTACAAAGAGGTTTTAATTACACTAGTATCCTCTGCTCACGCTTTTAGCACCTGAATGATTGGCACTTACTTTTAACAACATAAGAAAGTATTTGCACTTCATAGGTTTTTACCTACAATGCTGAGCCAACTACCTTTGTTGTGGTAGATTGCTCTATGCTACCTTGAAGGGAGAAAAGTCTAGGGCACTCTCTGGGAAACAAGATAATCAAGATTTGAAATCTTAGTGGGTTTTGTTTGTTTGTTTGGGGTTTTTTTTGCTACAAAAGAACAGAAGGTAATCATTTTATACGCTGGATAAATCAATCGCTACATTTCCAGTCAAACAATTTTTTCAAAGTACAGAAGGACTGAAAATTGCTTCAATGTCTGATTGCTTCTCTGCACAAGTGCAAGTATCTGTGGGATCAGGGACTACTCTGGGTTTGATTCAACAAAATATTTATGTTAGTGACTTTTAATTTTAAAAGTCATTCTTTTTCTTTTCATGAAGGAAACCATGTAATGCAAGATTAATGAGATTACTACAAGCAGTTTCTCCTATTTATTAGCCCTGGTTATTTATAACCAACTGAAATTATAAGTGTGTGTGTATATATATACTGGCGTCTTATCTAAAGTCAGTAGAATTTCTTCCAGCATCCAAATATTATTAGGTTTTTTTCTAATTCATCCCACCAGACAACTTTAATCTGGAAGGATGGTGCAATGGAGAAAGTCCTAATTTAAAACCTGGTGAAAAATGTATGCAATTCTTGTCTGCAAGACTAGATTGTCAACAAACTTATTTCAGTAAGGAAACCAGATGCCATAATATGAAATAAGCCAATTATGTACGTATTGTTTAATAGACTTTTAACCCTTTACTGGTGGCTTTTGGTTTTGTTTTTTCTTACTTCCATACTATATTAAATCCTGCCTGGGAACTACTTATTCTTTCATTGTTTCTTATGCCACTCCAAATGACTTTTTAAATCCTAAGATAAATAAGTTTCAAGGTTTCTTGAACTTTGATATCACCACTGCTTCCTCAGAATTTCATTACAAACAGTGCACAGGTACAGTCAGTACAAAACCTGCTTCAAATACAGGAATATTTAGACATACAGAGGTGCCTTCCTTGAGGGGCTCACAATAGCCTAAATCATCTGCACTGTGAAACCACTACCATTGTCTAGTAACCTAAAGAGAAAATTGTATCTGAAGTGGTTTACAGGGATATTCTGTAATGATATTTTTTTAAGTGTGTGTGTATATATATACTTAAATCATAAACATATTTTAAACATGGCCAGTCAGGTTTTTATTTAAAGAGCAAGTTGATAACTTATTCTAGGCTCATTCCACTCTAGGCTGTTCCACTCACCCACATCACTAATAATAAGACAGTAAACAATACCTTCATGTATTAAGGAGAATCCCTAAGAAAAAAAGGTACAACCACTGTGCAGTGCAATAGGAAAACAAATGCAGTTTTTCTCAGCAAGGTTAAAGTATTCAGGTGAATTAACAGAGTGACAGTGTAATTGTGGCAAAGCTGTCCAAGATTGGTCCCAGAAATCTATTGAGGTTAAGTCTTATGTCCTTTAGCTAATATAATATATTGAAATATCTTTTCATGCTGGCAAATTGGAAGACTTCTCTTCTCCCTCCTTCTGCTATGTGTCCTGACCACAGGTCCTCTGTCTATTTCTTCTTTACAAAATAAATTAGTGAGCTCCCTGAAGCAGTGGTGATATTTGGCACCTTGCAACGAATAGTGTAAGCACATTCCCCTGTCCACAGCTTCAACCTTGAGAGGAATCCTGGATTTACAGCTCACCTCTCCAGCGACATGTGGCAACTGAAGCAAATAGACATGAAAGTGTCACAAGAGTGCTGCAATCCACTCCTACTTCAGTTACTATGAGGAAATAGGACTAATTAATGTGTATATGCCCTCAGAAACCTTTAACATCTCATGGTCCTAGACCATAGTCTTCTACAGCATTGAAGATTTATCTCTAGACTATATGTGATTTGACAAAATATTTGTACTTCTACATTTTTTTTTCAGTTTTTCTTTTTTTTTCTTCTTATTGGCTCTATCTAATGAGAGGAGGAAGGCACACTGTACATCCAAGGTGCGCATTCTTTTAAAGGACCTGACTCCTGTCAGGTCTATATAATTCCTCATTAATAACAATATTGCTGTTTAAATGTAAAAACCTAGTTTGCTCTACATGATAGGTGTACATTTATTCATAAAGTCTATGTCTGATTGAATGAAAAACTGCATTTAATGATATACCATTATGAGCCCTGTGACAGGTGCAATACTTTTTCATGTCATTTCTTATTGACTTCACAGCAAAATATAGATACGCAACACAGAAGTGAAGAGGCCAGACCTTAAGTTCAGAACAGAATTCTCTGTCTAAGAGATAGGTGTAGCAATTCCCCAATATCAAACAATATATAACCCACACCGTGATTCTTCACATCACTGCAACAGATCAAATGTGTTATCAATCTGATTCTGTCAATCGCTTCCTGCATAGATTTCCCAAGTCAACTGCACAGAAAAAAATTTGTAGAGTATACATTTGGTTAATGAATCTGCATAATAACCACAGACACTGTAATAAGCTATGAAACCTCATTTTAGTCACCAAGGTATTGGTTTTTAACCTGGGCTTTTAGATGTTTCACATATCTGCAGAAAACTTCAGTTGTTAACTGTCTTTTTTGGGATTTCTGTTTCTCTGGATTTCTAGTTTTTCATTTTGCTTTTATTTTGAGACACATCAAGGCATGAATTATGCTTCACATTTCTGGCATGTGCTTTTTGCAGCATTTAAATTCTAATTAAAGTTAATGATTAGCTACACTTAACAGAAATGCAAAATACTTCAATGCCAGTATTTGGAGTATTTAGTATATTGTATAAAGCCTATTATCTGCATATGCATGCTGATTGAGCAAGTCATATTTAACTCAGTTTCTTAGGAATAAAGTATTTAAAGATAAAAATAAAGCAAAATTCTGTCTTCTGGTGTGTGTGTGTGTGTGTGTGTTATGCTGTTCAAACTAGTTGAGTGACAGCTGATATTATTATCAACAGTGAATTATCATTTCTTTTTCACATAGCAAAAGACTTTGCAAGATAAGTGGTAAGCAAATAAGGTTAATTTCCATTCTATAAGCAGTTGCTAAAAATATTTTAAACCCAAAAATTGTCTATCCTGTCTTTCTTACATTGCATTGGAAGGAGAGTTTGAATTTAAGTTTCCCATGACTTTATTCTTAATACAGAGAATAGTAAAAAATAGTGGCAGCACAGAAAATTTCTCTCTCCTGCTTGCCAAAGTAGGTAAACATTTCATTTAGGCCTTAATTTTTTTCCTATTTCCTACATTTTTTATTCCTGTGAAACAGCTAATATTTTTCAACTCCATCATTTTATAACAAAAAAACACTATAATTTCCTATGCTTCCCTCTCTTTGCCCCCACACTCATCCATACTAATCGAAAAGACTATGTGAAATTCACCCATCTGCTACTTCTGTTTAACTTTCATGCTGCTGATATTACATAGTGGTTCCTGATATTCATTTGGAAAACAAAGACAAGAACTGGAAGCCTGAATTTATCTATCTACTAACAAGCTGTCTGTAAAGTCATTATTTTATAGATTTTAACAGTGAGAGAGAAAAAGAGTATTCTGGACAGAATCCTCTAGCTCTGTTAAAAGGGATTTTGTTTTAATGTTTCTCACACAAAAGGAATGTGGAATAAGAACAGGTTACTTAGTCTTAAATGTTTTATTAAGGAAATCTCTATGAAAGGTTGTTTTAGCTTTCTGTGCATATTGATAAAAATGAACAGTGGTCAAAAATATCTAACATTAGTTTGGTTTAAAATACTTTTTTTTTTCAGTAACTTGGTAAGCAGACGTTGTCTATATGTATAAAATAAATGATTTTATAGATTAATTACTTTTTTTAATCTAGGGGATGTAATGACACAGAAGACTAACTATATAGTAAAAAAAACCCTATTAAAATGACAAATGCCACTAAGGACTTACAAATTAGAATAAGTATATATACACACATACATTTTTAGATAGATAGATAGATACATAGATAGATAGATAGATACATAGATACATAGATATAGTATGTATTTTTGTAGTGCACAGCTATTTGTTGTCTCTTTTTTTGGATGCATTTTGATCTGGGTGCTGGTTTTATATTGTGATTCTCTAACTGGCACAACTCACATGCACTTAATTGCACGTTTTTGTTCCCTATAACCAGACAAATCACTACATCTAAATTCTAATCTAATTCAGACTAGATTAGACCAAACAAAAGAAAAAAAAAATCCATTACAGTTAATCATGGAATTCCAGCCCATTCATTTCTGCTATCAGTAAAAGTAATTCATACCCAAATGAAAAGTTACTTGCTGATAAAATAAAAATTAATATGGAACATTATAGAGTTGTGTAGCTTCCCTAGTCCTCAAAGACTTTTTGGTACCTGATTTTAACACCATGAAATTTTTCACCTAAGTAAATGTTCTTCTATTTTGTGAGGTTGTGCTACAATGCAGCACTTCATAAGAAAGTAATGCAATGACTTAAAAAAACCATACGTGTGAGGGTTATGAATACTTTGCTGAAGTCAAAGCTTAAGTTTTACCATTTGAAACCAAAACAAATTCAGTTAAAGCAGTCTGTATGATAGTTAAGAAATATTTCTGACTAAGAAACAAGTTTGCACTGGGCAGACCTACTCACCATTATAAAAGGACTTTAAAGAACATTTAATATCTTCTAGCTTAGCTGTCTAACAACTACATCATGTTTTGGGGAACTTCTTAGTGGGTTTAAATTTTGCTTCTCCCTTATATTCACATTGGCTTCGATCACAATTCTGCTTCACGACCTGTGTATACTTAATTTTGAAGGAATTTTTTTCATTCAGTCCATACTTGAAAATAATTTTGTTTCTCTGCAGTTTCAATGTTGAATAAACATTATCTTGAAATATGAAATTGAATTAAAAATCTGATTTCTAAAGGGCAAAATTAATTCTGCAGCAAAGCAGTTTATAGAGGCAAATATATTCACCTGCTCCTTTACTTGGAAATCACTCAGACTGTATTTACAATCTGGGATTTTACAGGTTTGGAAGTAAACCTCTGTCAACAGACTGACTCAAAAAATTATGTAATGGCATTTCACAATAACTGTTTTAAACAACTTAATTCACTTTTTTTGAATTACAGTATAGATTATAACAAATACAACAATCTGAAGCTCCTTCTCTTTCTGTTTTACTGGATGGTCAAATTTGTCTGTGAGTTAATGAAGAAGTCAAAAATACTGCTATTTTGCAATTTTTATGTTCTTCACAATCATTTGTTCATCACTTACTTAGAAAATATACTTCTCTTGCGTGTATTTGTGAATTGTTTTTACAGCTATGTGTCATTACACAGAATAAGAAACTGACACCTGTGTATTTTAGCTGTTGCTTGGAACACGTTTTGAAGCTAAAAAAGAGGTCTACACCTGATTAGCTATTCAGGATATTAATAAAGTACTACATTAAAATGAATTGGGGATTTAGGAATGGTGACTGATTTATCACATCAAAATGTCAACCAGGCAGAAACGACTAAGAAACAATGCAGATTGCCAAGGCTCCCCCAAAAACAGACTTCTCTGTAACAGGGCTTCCTTACAGCACACTCCCTGCTGCCTGCCCATAGCAGAGGGCCTGTTGAGGGCATTTTAGTCATCGATGGCACAAGGCTGATCTTGATCTCCTTGACTAACATGACACTAAGCTTCAGGCCATCCTAAAGCTACCTCACAGGAGCAGTAACACAGAGTTGACATAACCCCACGACCCTGGCCAGTGCTTTCCAAATCAGGGTGACATTAACCATCAGTGGCTGGTGTCCTTCCTTAGCCAAGTCCTTCCTTGGCTGCCACTGGAGTAGGATAAGGAAAACATCAGGCTACATGCTGAATCATGTGGAGATAACTGAGTTATCTCCAAAACATTGTGAGACTTCCTCTCACAGTTTTGCAAAAGTGATTTCAATAAAGTCAGAAACATTCCTTATGAAAACATGACTCAATTAATTCTTCTGTATGTGAAAATAGCAGCAATATAAAAGTGTTCCCCGGTTGCTACATTGGTGTCAAATCAGGGAACTATCTGAAGTAAAATTAGCATATCCTTTAAAATATTTTCTTCCCTTTCAACTAACTTCATAACTGCTCTTTTGTTGAGCAGAAGTGAATTTATTAAATACATGTCACACATATGAATTAAATTGCACAAGAGGAATTTTTTTCCCAGGATCTCTCACAATTAATTAAGCATT